>AYEL01070708.1:0-41991 GCA_000484575.1 Olivierus martensii | reverse complement strand
AGTTTTAATTACTGCTTTAATACTACTATGGTATTTTTTTCTTTTTTTAAATTGGAGAAGCTTTCTGCATTTTCTAGAGTTTATATTTAGATTGCCCAAAAGTTGGACTTTTGAATCCCAATGATTAATATTTTTGACAATTTTTCTATTTTTTAATGAATTGATGACTTTGTAGTCATCAATTCATTAAAAAATAGTAGTAATTATTTGTTTTTACTTCATCATCAAAAGTTAAACATAATGAATTTAAATTTGATCTTGCTTTTGCAGACAGAAGTGAAATTTCTTCACTGTTTAATTTAGATAATTAAAATGGTAACCTTATACTAAGTTTTGATGATTATTATTTGTATCTGTCATCATATTATGGAGAATAAGATTTTGCTTTCTAGATATGTCAGTCTATCAAGTTGGTATTCTAGGATTGCAAGTTAGATATTAAAATTTACTGTTTCTGATTTCATTTTATTTTTTTGATTTATTGTGGTTTCCAGATTTAATTCTAAAGTATTAATTTTATTATTGATAAAATTAATGCTTGTTTTAATTTCTTCTTTAAAAGCTTATATTTCCATTTATTTACATTTTAAAATCAGATAACTGTTGGAATGGTTGATTTTTGTTATCTATTACGAGTTTTTTTTTTTTAACTCTGACAATTTTACGTTTAGCATATTCACTATTAATGAGGTTAGATTTTTAGACAAATTATTATTTGATAGTTCAATTTTGTTTAAATACATATGTTCATTGATGTAGTTTCTAACATATTTGATTTCTGCTGATATTCATATTAGCTGTAGAATGAGATATTCTTGACATTTGACAGAATTCAAAAAACATATCTGAAAAAGTTGTTGGGTGATGTCATATGATCAAAAGTTGAAAGTTAAAATTAAATAATGATTAATGATTAATTAAATAATAATGTTAATTAGATGGATTCTTTGTTTATATTGAAAAACTGATTAAATTTATTATTCACAAAATGCTTTTCTGTTATTTATGATCAAAGATTAATAGAAAATTTGAAAAAATTAATCATTGTAATTATTATATTAGATCAGGGGTTCCCAAAGTGCAGCCCACAAACCCTAGAATTGCGTCCCGCAATGTCAGATCATCTGCCATCTTGAATTCATAGAGATAAATTACATTTTTACAAAAATAAATAAATTTTATCATATTATAATTAAAAATTGTTCAGTTAAGAAAATATATGTATAAGTGCTTTCAAATATGTTTTCATTATTTGGAAGCGGTTACATATGTGAAAAACTTTCTCAATCACCTTAATAAGTTAATTGAGATCAAAATTAACTGATGAACATTTACAAGTGGTTTTAAGAAATACATTCAACTGACTTAGAACCAAGGCTCAATGATATTAAAAGAAAACAACAACTGCACAAGACACATGCTTCAAATTGATGAATTTATTTTTTCTTTTTTTATTTGAAATTATTTAGTTATTTTTGTTTAATTATTTTTGAAATGTGTTATTTTAAACAGTTTGTAATAAAAAATAATTATTGTCATAAATAAAGAACGATTATGTTATAAAATTAATATAAATCTTTCCCTTGTGTCTAACTTTTTATCGATTTGAATGCATTTTCCATAACACTTTTCCTTTGGCCCGCCAAATATTTTGGAATTTACAATTTGGCCCACTTTGGCAAAACTTTGGGAACCCCTATATTAGATATTCCACAGTATGCTTCATATTACAACTGGCAGGCATCATCAGTAGAAATTACATGATCAATAGTTTGAAAGTTCAAATTAAAAGGAATTTTGAATTTCTTTCTTAGATAAATAAAATTTGCACATACCCAAGAATACTGCAGTAATATAGATGATTAAATTTTATGTAAGATTTAAAAAATAACTGAAAAAATTGAAAATTTTATAGACCAAGTAAAACACACATTCAATACTATTACATTATCCTCAAAATGTATATCTTTACACATTAAAGGAAAAAAAAAAAAAAAAAATGATTTAATAAAGCGCATATGGGATAATGTTCTTTCACATTGGTGTGGCCCACCCAAAAAAAAGCTGGTTACATCACTGATGCAGAGTTTCACAGAAATCATTTACAAAGTCAGGGATTGCCTGTATTATATGTTAAGCAATAATATTTAAAAAATTTTTTTTTAAATAGTCTGATATTTATACTATAACTATAGTAATGGTTATACATCATCATCATTTTATTTAACATAATGCATTATTAATTAAATAGTGTGCAAAATAAATGCATCTCTCCTTTTATTTCAATATTTTATTACGAAATCTTCATAATGACAACTTGTACTGCAAAGTGAATTTTCAGAATATTATATTAAAATTTACATAATAACTTACAACTTAAAATTTTTAGTGAAATTTTTGTAACTAAAAATTTATTAAGAAATTTCCTTTTTTTTTGGTCTATGAAAAACATATTCATCAATTACTTTAATCTACATTCAGTAAATAGATTGTTTCAAATCTTCTATTTGAATTTTCACCAAGGAGAAAATTTGAAATAGAAATATATTTCTTAAATTTGACAAAATTCATCAAATGGGATTAGGAAAATCTTCTTAATGAATATGGACTATATTCAATAATTCATCAATGAGGAACAAGTGTGGAACTGAAATAATTGGCTTTGGATGCAATTTAACTGCCAAGCAAAGACAGTTAAGTCAGAATATCTGATATCAAGTATGATAATTTATGTATCAAATGTAAATTTTGGAAGTAATGACCAAAAATTTTATTAAGGATGTATGGACAAGTGACACTCAAGAGTCCAGACACTGTTAGAAATGGTTTACGGAAAATTCGCCCCCTGCATTTCGCCTCCGACAATTCTCCCCCAGGACATTTCGCCCCCAGCCATTTTCGCCCCCTGTAGATAATAAATACACTACAAAATTGCAAATATAGTCAACTCTTGATATCTGGAATTTTTATTGAAATCTCAGCCCCTTTAGTAGATATTCGATGTTACAAATTAAACCTAATTAATTAGCAAAAATTAAAAAAGTAAAATCTCGCTTAATTTTCAGTTAAATTTTTTGATAATTTTATAATTAAATATGTTTTTATTGTCTTTCTAAAGATGTAAAAAATTTTTCCGAATTTTATTTTTTTGATAACTTTTCGTTCATTATATGAGATTGGAGATTATATGAGATCGGATTCTATATGAAATATTAGCCGTCCAACAAAATGTTTGACATATTTTGATAGTGGCAAGTCTTATGATTAAAATAAGGTATGGATGAAGAAAATTAGATAATATTTAAAAAAAAAATTATCGATAAAACACTCAGTATAATATGTAAGTAGTTCAGTCAAATAAATTTATATTTTATTATTTAAACTTTGAGAATTTATTCAATTTTATAAAAATTTCTAATATTGGTTTTCGCTATTTAAGTGTAACGCTTTCCTTTTTTTTTTTTTTGGTCAGTTACACATTAATTATTGATAAATTGGCCTAATTTGATATATTTATTATAGGAAAGAGTTGTAATGTGTATGGGACGATATCTTTAAAACTGTTTAAAATGAATAAATACGAGTGTGCGAGGCAAAAAGTAAATTATAATGTAGTTAAATGGTAAAAAGTTAAGAATTTGGAGCAATTTATTGCTAATTTTACGTTTTTTATAAAGTCTGACACTCCACAAAAAGTACCGTACATTCAGTTAGTAGTTCTTTAATGTGTTGAATATTATGATTTTTGTAAAAATTAAACATTAATCTATGACGTATGTAATCGATATGGTTCATTATATAATCTGTCCGCCATCGATTTATAGATGAATTAATATACTGTATATAAGACGCGTAACAAAGTTAATTCGATAAAAATAAATTTTGCGCTTTTTATAACGCGTTATTATTTTTTCTATAATTTACTAATCCAAAATAACGTAGATCGTTATCAGAAACCCATTCGAAACAAGTTCGCCGAACTTATCCTCGAACTTCAAGTGGGAACAAACTGTGCTAGGCTGTAACTATAATATGGAAATAGACTTGTTATAATGATATTGCACTTGTTAAATAATTAACAAATTAATTAAAGATGTAAGCACTTTTCGATACAGTATTAAAATGTTTACAAAATACCATACACCAAAAAAACGCTTCATCGTTATATAGGAGAAAGCGAAATAAAAAAAAACGCAGTTTAAGCAGTTGTAATGTTGAGAAAAAAAACTTTCCGGAAATATAAAAATGGGTAAAAGCGCATCCATACCTCTCCTATCTGTTACTATACCAATATGACATTACTGCAATTAATACTATTACGGTAATAAGACCTAAATAAAAAACAACAAAGAAAAATTATTTCGACGATATTTTAATATTAACTGATTTACGGTTAAGGATAATAATAATAACGAAAACATAGATAAATATGTAAACAAGATTAAAAAACAAAATACGAAACTCGCAATGCGAATTGAATATCGCGAGAAGTTACTTTTCATTGGGGTTGGTTCTTCGTCTGTTGATTTTGTGTTGTCTGTAACCAACAATAGTTCAGTTTTTAGTTTATCTTCTAATTTAAAATGCAGAATGAACATGAAATGCATAATAATGCATATCAAAAGAATAGTCGAACTTTTTCCAAATCATATTCTGATTGATTGCCTTAGAGTTATTGCATCTAAATTCGAGCTTTAAACGATAATAATGTGCATTTATTATATTAAAATAAAATAAATTAGAATCATTAAAAGCTTGATATTATTTGCAATTTTGTAGCCTATTTATTATCTACAGGGGGGCGAAAATGGTTGGGGGCGAAATGTCCTGGGGCGAAACGTTCTCGGGGCGAAATGTAGGAGGCGAATTTTCCAGACCCCGTTAGAAATATGCAAAAGTTAAAACAACCATTTTAACAATAAAAATAAATATAAACATTTACTGAATTACTAGATTAAAATATAAGTTCATAACCTATTCAATCTATTATACAAACAGTTATGTAGATATAGGCATAATAAAATTTCACACTGACATAAAACTTCAATCTAGAAAACCAATGAAATATTTCTAATTATAATGGAAATATCCTGCCCTCACCTTAAGAAGTTTCTGTGCATTTGTAAAAATATCTTTGAGAGAGAATTATTTCCTTTTTCTACTGATTCACTTAGTTCTACAAATTTATCCTTATAAAAGTTTGATGGATAGTGACACCAAAACAGGGGAATACCAGATAATATGTTTAAACATAACCATGGATACACACAAACTGCTGGGACCAGACTACCTCTAATTTTTTGGAAGCATCCATCCATCCCTGCCTTCAATGTCTCCACCAGTCCCTTAAGATTTAGGAAGAGGTCCAACTTGGTCCTTGGATCTCATTTGCTCAACTGAATGATTTCTTTTTATTGGGAGTGATGGCAGAACTGATTTTTGGTATGGAACTGTCAATGGTTTTTGTTAAGAAACTTGATTAACTTAGGTCACTCACTTATCAGTTATATGAATCTTATTTCCCATCTAAAGCATTATTTATGGAGGTGTTTAGAAATTTAGAATAGTCAAGTTTCTTCTTCAAGCCAAAAGGTCATTCAAAAACTAAATCTAAAAATTTATCTATTTCATTAGTTTTACTTTAAGTATTAACATATATTTTTAGCATTATAATTTAATAAATTTTGATTATAATGTAGATCTAAGTTAATGAACTCTATTGTTACATAAATGCTCATTAATAATTCATACATTTGTTTAAAATATATATATATCCTAACAATTCAATTTGAGGATTTAAAATTAAAATATTTAGTATAAAAATAATTGCATTCAAATATATTTAAAATTATAACATAAATTTATGCATATTAATTGAGCAAAAGAAAATGAACAGTTAAAAATATAGTTGAAAAGTCATTTTGTAATAGTTGATTTCATTGTCTTGTACTATCCTTTGTGATTGTTTATGAAAGACACTTACATGAAAGTTGATACAATGGATATGAATCAGTGAGAAAACGGAGAAGGAAATGGGGGTGGAATCTTACATAAGTGTCTCATAGATTAAAAAAAAACAAACAAAAAAAAAAAAAACTTTTAATAAACATTTTATAACAAATATTTTTAAAATGCAAATTATTATCGATTTTTATTTGAAATTCTAAAAAAATTAAGACAAAATATAGTATAAATCAGTGCTTTAAAAGCTTCCTAAAAGATTATTAACCAAAGACCGAATGTATTTTTGTTTGATACTTTGTATAATAACAGATTAAAAAAGTATATCATATATAGTCATAAAGTAAATTTCTTGATTATACAGTATAATATTTTAACATATGTGGATTGCATTCTTAGAAAACTTGTGTCATTAATACTCATAGAGAAGCTTAATATACATAAAAACAGCAACAATAATACAGAAACTAATGCTAAAGTCAACATTTCTTAACTAGCCAAACTTCCTAGTTAGGGTTATTTTAATGTTAAAGTATTAATTAAATTAGTTGAATGAAACTGTGCCAATTTTTATGCATATATAAACTTATATATCATGTCATTATTAATTTCCCATTCACCGGAGAATATCGACATTTGCCAGATATCAGTCTTTCACAGTAACATATATATATATAATTGTTTACTGAGGGATAAAAAAAAATAACTTAAAATTAGAAACAGAATAACAGCAATGGATTACAAATAATATGTCATATTGCAATTATAATTGATTTATATTCATTTTCAGAAAGTTTATAGGGTATTCTTGCTTGAAATTTATTTTATCATACTACAGTGAGTCCTCATTTAATATTGGGGTTAGGTTCTTAAAAACTGTGATATTAACTTAAACTAAAAACTCCAGTGATTTAGAACCAAGGGATGGGGTTCCATATTCAATCCCAGGTCCTCTGAATGGAAAGCCAAAGCATCTGCATCCAATTAATCTGATTCAATGTCCTATATACTGTGTAGTTTAATTTATATATTGTTCATAGACAATATTATATACTTTATTTAATGCTCATATAAAATATGGTTACCTTGTTTTCTGTAATTATAGATTTCCACTTGATTTTCTCTCTATTATGAAGAAAAATCTAAGAAAACAGGACTATTTCATTTTTCTGCTTTAAAATTTTTAATTAATTTATTTAATTTTTGCTGACAATGTAATACTGAAATGGCATTAAGTGAGATGATGTTAAATGATGACCCACTACATACATTTTTTTTTTTTACAAACGATATCTTAATTAAGATATCTTTTTTTAATGCTTTTATAAGAAAATATCTTTATTAAATCTATAGTTAACAAAATTATTAACACTCCTGTGTATAAATTTATATTTTAATATCTTAGATTAGAACATAATCTGAATTTTGTTCAAATAAAATGCCATCATTAATGGTCCAATCAAAAAAGTAGTTTGGCTTATGCATGTATTTTCTTAATGCATGTAGCAATAAATCAACTTAAAACCAAATATTTTAATAAAAAATATTTGGTTGTTTTAAGCTGATTTATTGATAGACTATATTGTTCCATATTCAAACTGATTATACTCTAGATCAGTGCTTATCAAAGTGTGGATCGCAACCCCATAAGGGGTCACAGAAATTTTAGCAAATGTTTTAATTAGTATTCTTAGTTTATATACTTCTACATCCAGGATTGTGAAAATATTTTCTTGGGGTAAAAGGGGTCACCAAGTGGAAAAGTTTGAGAAGTGCTGCTCTAGATCATTTCACCAATACAAGGATTAATTATATATAGTAGCACTAAGAAAAGAATACACACATTTATTGTAACATTTTCAATTATGTAAATCTCTTCAGCAACAATACATTTGTAACTGCCCCTGTAATCTCCCTGATTGGAAAGGAGGCGTAAAATATGCAAAAAAAAAAAATACATTTGTAAAGAATTACAGGCATTCCCATAGAAATAGAACAAAAATAAAAAGTTTAGAACTAAGTACAAATTTAAAAACAGTTAATATTTATATGTAATCAATTTTTACATGTTGCATATTTTATTTTTGCTTATATTTTAATTAACTCTGGTTTTAAATTTGTACTCTTGGTTGTAAATTTGTACTTGGGTTCTAAACTTTTTATTTTTGTTCTATTTCTACAGGAATGCCTGTAATTCTCTATTAATTATTGAAGAGAGAAGAATAGATAATATGTCTATTCTTCTTCTACTGATGTTTTAGTGCTAATTTATAGCTTTTATAGAACTTGGAATTTATAAGCAGAATTTGGATATTTGTTTATATAAGGTTTAATGATTAAATATTTAAAACAACTATGCTATATTTATTTAATATGTAGACATAAATTTTTTTTATCTATGCTATTGCAGTTTAAAAAAAAACAAAAGACTGTGCAAAATCTATTTTAAAAATTAAAATAACAATAAAATATAAAATAATATTAATGTATGATAATACTAATAAAAAATTATTATTATTTTATATTTTAATGTTATTTTAATTTTGTAAAATAAAGATTTTGAACATTCTTTTGTCATTTTTTTAAACTGATGATGGATAGTATTTATTTGAAAACATTCTTTGTTATTATTATTATGATTTTGTTTAAGCTGTGTTTTTATTTACCACAGAAGAATCAAGAAATTACATATATTGTTTGGCTAAATTTAGTACTTATGCAAAGAAAAAATGTACAGGTAGTTCCCAACTTACATAGATTTGATATATAAAGATTCCCTGACTAATAATAAAAATATACTGACAACAGCATATAAAGCTATAAAGAAGAGATACAAGCATTTTTCTTTTAATTTCATCATTTATCATATGCACATGTTTAATTATTAGGTTAGTGTTGTGAAGAGGTGAACTCTGACCTATCCTATTTTGTTATTTTATTATGCTCTTTTATTATTTTTCGTTATTTTCTAATATATTATATTTTAGTTTAAGAGTTGACTTATTTTAGTTTAAGTTAGTTTAAAAATTGAGATGGAGAATGTGTTTCCAGTTTAAGAGTTGACTTATTTTAGTTTAAGTTAGTTTAAAAATTGAGATGGAGAATGTGGAAACACATTCTCCATCTCAATTTTTCGCAATCACATGTTATGGACGGACATCCATCTTCCAGACGAGCTTTCTCGGCTAATGACATCATCATCTAATCTAAATAAGTTTTACCACTGATCCAATGAGAGAAAATAAGACTGATCTCGTATCAAGGTTTTGTTCGGTACATAATTAATTTGTAAAGAGGATGACATGAATCGATTACTCTGTAAGCTAAAAAATTTAAACTTGTTGCACAAAGTTATATAAATGAAGCAATACAGGACTGTACGTCACTCGGTATGAAAACAGAAGCAACCAACAACACAGTGGTGTTGTTGTATTGACATAAGGTTGGCTAAATGACATTAGAATTCTTGTAAATTTCTACAATTGCTTGAAGTTTGTATCGATGGTAGAGGTAGTAGAATTAAGTAGTATTTAAGATTTGTTTCTTCTGAATAACTTGATTGTTGGACATTTGAATTATATTAAATAAGTTTTGTTGTTTCTTTCATTATGCTTTATTTCATTTAAATAAAGCTTTAATTAACACATTTGTAAGTGTTTTTGACTCTAATATATTTTATTTTTTTTTTTTATCTAACTTGTTTGAGAATTTATTCAATTTATTAGCATAAGTTTCTAACATCATTTTGTTGTTCTTAGATCTAACACTTAATCGGTACTTCTAGTTGTAAGTTCCGGTTTCTGGTTTTGTTTCGTCAGTTAGACGTTAAGTGTTATTAGATTGTTTTGAATTTAATTATATTTAATTTAGAATTTAGTTAAAGACCTGAGCTCAGGCCAAATTCTGGACTGCAGAATCATTAGAACCGTTAGGTTTAGTTTGTAATTAATATTGTTGATATTCGTTAGAATTCGCGACTTTGCAGTGTTAGTTAATAAACCAGCCAAAACCCATTTTGAAAAACTGAAGATATGGGACTCAAAACTGAATTTGAATCCTTCAAGTGGAAAGTGACTGTTTTACTACACAACTTATGTATTTATTTTTTAATGTAACTATTTTGAACTCATTGATGTCTGCGCCCATATGGTAAGCCATTTTGTTAAAAATTCATACTATTGACTAGCAGTGTACGTCATAATGCTCTTTTTAAACTTGTATTTATTGAGTTTCCCATACAATTTTTGAATTGGTTTATCATTATGTCTGGTACTGTTGTTATTGTTTCTTATAGTTTAAGAAAAGTTTCATATTCCTAGTATTAAAAAAATTTGATTTTTTATAATTTTTTTCTAAACAATAGTAAACAATAAAATATTTTGTGTGTGAGAGAAATCTTTATAAAATTTAATTTAATATGCATTTAATGAATATTAGTTTATTATATAAAATTTATTACATTCCTAGTAAAATATAATTAGTTATAATTATAATAAAATATTTAAAAATTTTTTAAAATTAGGAAATACTTAATTTTTTCTTGTTACATTATAGAGTAACTTCTGTTATCTGCTTTTTTGATAATTAATTACAGTATAAGATTCAGTTCTGATCTATTATACGAAATAAATCCTCTTGATTTTTAAGGAGAAAAAATGAAAAACTTATCTTTAACCAAAAAGTAACCAGACTACTTTATGTAAAACAATAAACAGATCAAAAAATATTGTAAAATACCAATCTGCTGCAATGACCTAAATTTGACTCTGCTTCATCCTAGCCAGACAACAATGTGTTAATTTTATGTTTTTGCAAACAAAACATGGTACTAGAGTTTTAAAATTCCTGCTTTTTATTATGATTTCACACAGACATCAGCTCTTATAATGGGAAATGTTTTTTTATTATAAGACATTTTTGATCTTTCTAAGAGACCCACTTCAGTATGCACACTTTTTTAAACACTTTAAACCCTAGGGAATTTAAAGTGTTTGTTTAAAAAGTGTGTACATTGAATTAAGAAGTATAAGAATTTTTCAGATTCTTAGAAAGACCGAAAACATCTTATAATAAAAAACATTTCCCCATTATAAGAGCTGATGTCTATGCAAAGTACAGGATACTATTTTAGTATTATATAGATTTATGCTTTAACACATTTTACATTTTAATATTTATATAAGGTTCAGTGGAACAGTCCAATTACCTAAGTCAAGAATTGCCTGTTTTTACCAAAATGGAATATAGAACTTGCATATTAGAAAATTAATAAAATTATTACATACAATAATTAAATGTTTCTGATCATTTCTGTATATTATGAAAAAATTTTATCTTTAGCATGAACATAATATCCTTATTTCCAAACACACAAAACAATTAGTCATTTTTTGCACATCTCTATAATTGCTTAATTATTTATCAAAGAAACAATTTTTCAAATAGTATTTGATAATATTAATATATAAATAGTATATTATGAAAATTTTTTGAAATTTTTTTATATAATGATAAAAAAAATACAGAAAGATGTGTGCATCAAATCATTCGAAAAACTTTTATAAATTGATATGTATTTCTATCAAGGATATTTTTATTAAACTTATTATGAAATTAATGAAAATCATTTAAGAAATAACAATGCTATTTTTTTATTTTCACTTTTAGAATAACAGAATTATAAAATATAACTGGAATTTGTATGAATTTGATTCAAAGTATTTGCAAACTATTAGTAGCAAAACTGTTACAATCAAAATTATTATATATGATGTAAACAAAAGATGATTTGTGAAGTATGTAGATGATAGGTTTTAGATTTAATATATTTAATTAATAAATATATATTAGTAAAAATTTATATATATTCTATACTGTAAAATTCATAATTGGAAAAGAATTACTCCAGCAATCTTTGTTATTTATTATAATGTGATTATATAAAATTCATAAATTTTTATCTTTAATTAAGCAGTCATTGCTTATAATTAATAATCAAATTTTGATATTCTAAAAATTACCATTGAATTAAAATTCAATTAAAAAAATTGAAGAGAAATAAAAGTTTAGTTTGGACAAGTTAAAATATTAAAATATTGGCATTAAATTTTAAATTACGATACAAAATAAAATCATCATCAAAATAATAGGAAATGTTATTATACAGTACATTTCTAACTTAGTATATATACTCTTTTAATATTGTATTTTATATTAATGCAGAATTATTATTTATATTAAATTGTTAAAAAATTTATTTACTTACTCTTTAAACCCAGTTTTACGTTTTTTTATCACTTTACTTGCATCAGTACCTAAAGGTATTAAAAACAGAAATACATAATTACTATTTAAAATAATTAAATAGAGGAATTTGAATGTTTTAAATTTTGATTATGTATTTTTCTAGGTTTCTTTTAATCTTATAAGATAAAAATATTTTACTTCAAAACTTTCTGAAAGACTGTTTTATTACTCTAAAACAGTAGTTCTTCAACTGTGGTCCACGAGACCCTTCCAATGTTCCACAAAGGTTCAGAAAAATACTAACTTGTAAGACAAGAGCATTTACTCTTTAATGCTAATTTTTAAACTTTGAGTTAAGTCTTGGGGATCCACGAGGTAAGTGATCTCTGAAGGGGGTCTGCGGTCTAAGAAAGTTAAAGAACCACTGCTCTAAAACATTAAAATTTTTCTCAATAAAACTGATAAGAAGGATTAAAATGGAATGAGAATTCTTTTTTTTGCTAATACAGTTTTATTTTCTGAGAGAAAAATTTGCTGTAAATCATTTTCCTATGTTATGTATCTTTAAAAAAATCTTTTATAAATTTTTGAATAAAATATTTGCTATATTTAGTTCAATACAAAGATTTATTCCTTAATCATGGAAATAAAATCTTATAAAATTATCATAAGAAGTTTTTCATATTAATTCCATAGACACTAAATATTTAAAAACAGAATATATTAATAATTTATTTAAATGTTACTATGCTGCTGATGTAATTTTTCTAATAGTTAGAATCAAACTTTATATTAATTCATTAACAGAAGAGAGAGAAATCAAAATGAATTTTACTCTAGTTTAAAATTATTTTACTTTAATTTTTATTCCAATTAGTTTTTTGGAACTGGTTTTAGCTGATCTTTTCTAGAAAATTTAAATATCATGTAATTTTTTCTATAATTTTTATGCTCACAAAATAAAAAATATTTTAAAAGTTATGAGAAAATTTTTATCTCCCACAATATTTATTTCATGTTAATACACAATATTCAAGTTTAAATAAACTAATATATGTTTTCAAATAATAATAAAAAAATAAACCATAACAATTGTATAACAACTTTTATAAAATCAAAGAAACATTATTTCATATTGACAATCTATTTCAGATATGGAATGCAGCTATTTTAAAATTATTATTCAGAATAACCTTATTATTTATAAAAATAAATACCGTATATACTCATGTATAAGCTGAGGTTTTTTCTCAAAAATTTCTGAAGTGGGGATCGGCTTATACACGGATCAAAAAGAAAAAATCCACCTATTAATAATTTTGTATATAATTTGTATATTATAATATTTTATCTTAATTATATTTTATTTCAATATATCTATTTAAATCTTTCTAATTTGTGATATGATCATAAGATTTTTAATTCAAAATATCATTCTATTAAATTTATTCTTTGTAAAAGAGTGACAGAAGCTGAAAGATTTTTTTTTAATACATTAAAGTTTAAGTTTAATCTGTTGCAGCTATTTTGCTTTATTAAATTTATTTGTTGTTTATTAATTTTATTAAGTTCACAAAACTAATTATTACTAAATAATTAGATCTGTGAATATATAGTGCTTTCTTGAACATATGTTAAAAAAACTAAGCAATTTTGCTGGGAGTTAGGAACCAATCAGAAATTTTTCTAATGAAATCAATGGAATCTTTTTTCATTTTAAAAATTTGCAGATTACAGATAGTTTTTATAACAAATGTATGTTCATATATTGATGAATAAAATATATGAATTTATATGAATATGGAACATATATCCTTCAATATATGTTCATTTATTGAAAGATAAGTATATTTTTAATATACAGATAGTTCTTGGGTTATGAGTTCCTACATAACAAGTTCTAAAGCAATAGTAATGCATCTTCTGGTCACTACAGTTTATTGGCAGATTATATAAATAATTTTCATTCCTGGATTATGCCTAAACAATAGTTCATCTGTCAATAATAATTAAGAATAAAAATCCTTTAATATTTATGTAATATAAATAATTTCATTATTATAATAATTTTCTTGATTTTAAAGGAAATGTTTTCATTTTATTAGATAAATAAACCATTGCTTAATCAAAAACTATTGATTTTGTTGATCTTTATTTAATTTTATTATAGTCAAATTTAATTGCTGAGAACAGAACTCTTGTTTTTAACATTATGTCTATGAAATGATTCTTAATTTATGAGTTTTATTTTACAAGCACACTCCAGGAACAAATTAACTCTTAAGCTCAAGAACTATCTGTACACATTAATAATAAATTATTCATAACAGTTACATAAAATACAGCCAAAATTCCAGAAAAATAATCTTTTAATTAAAAATGTTTTCAATCTTAACTTATAGTCAGTTACTTAACTTATAACTTTATTATTAGTTTAAAAAAAAAAAAGCACTTGTTTATAACTGAAGCTGATCAAAAACACTTTTACAATTAAAACATTATTTTTTTATAATTATGTCTGTATTGTATATTTATTTTAATCTAACAATAAGATTGTGTCATGAATATTCACAATAGTTATTATTAAATACCAAAAATCAGAAGTTGTAACATCAGTAATATTTTTTATTCAAACTTCTCTTATATATAATATTTTCAGCATACAAGAAGCCATCATCAGTATATATTCTAGAACAGAGAATTCCTTATTCAGAATGTTCAAGGATACAAATGTCAATGACTTTACTTATTAGACACTAAAATTACAATATGTTAAATTTTTTATTAAACAGTTAAAGTAGCCTTTAATATGAATAATATTGAAATATTAAAATTTTAATATGAATATATTAAAATTATTCAGATAATTTTCATTGAATAGCAAATATATTAAAATTTTTATCATTTGGAACTGATGCAATGAGGTGAGTCAAAATGGCTAGCACTATTACAGTACAATATCTATGTCATAATTTCATCCTATGAAAAGCTGTGACTTTTAATCAGGTTAATTTTTTTATTCATATTGATTTTTTAAGTTTAGAACATACCGTATATACTCGTGTATAAGCCGAGGATTTTTCTCAAAAAAAAAAAAAATTTCTGAAGTGGGGGGTCGACCTGTTTACTTTCATCTTGTCTTAATTACTGAGTATAAGCAGTTTTCAAGTTTTGACTTGTACAGTTACATTAAATTAAATATTTTATATTCTTTCTAATCACATTTGTTTTCTTATTTAATTTATTCAGTTAGTTTCAGATAAGCTGCCATGGACACATGGATATATCATACCTGTCAGCAGTCAATTTTAGATCACATCACAAGCTGGACAACATCCAAATGATACTAATCGGAAAGTTGAAGAATGGGGTTCAGTGGAGTGAGCCTGGAACTCTCCTGAAAACGAGAGGCATGGGACTGGGATTAAAATCTGGATCCTACAATAAGGTGGTAACCAACTGCTTTACTACACAGCCACATGGCTAACATCCAATTTATCGAATCTGCAAATATAAGCTACTAGGCTTCGCTTTACATCAGTGACTAGTGAAGAAGCATATGCATTGCTAAATTTTTTATATATTAAAAAAAATATTCATGAGAATATCTTTTTTTCTTTTAGTATCAGCACAATACATTATTTGGTTATTGCTCCCAATATGAAGCATCAATACTATACATGGTACAGGTACAAAACTCATGTATTTTCTGTTCATTGAAAATAGTTATGCTGGTTCCTATCTTCCATATTTTAATAGTTTCTTATGGAAATTCTTATTTTGATTTGTGTTGTTTCAAGCATGCATCACATTTTTCAAGAACATATTTGCAACGCAAAGTGGGGTTTGCATGTACTTTCCAAAAAATGGTTTTTATAAAAATAAATGCAGAAAAATTCCAACTTACATAAGTGGATCTTTCAGCAAAACCCTATATAAGCTGAAACAAACATATAGTGGAGCATATCCTATACAGTACTAGTGTGTCACAAAGATGTAATATTAAAAATAGTCATATTAAAGAATAAGTATGGGATTGTCTTCCAGATGGCCATGTAGTAAAACAGTCACTTGCTATTTTTGAAGATCTAGATTCAATTCACAATACTAAATATCCATTTTTACAGAATAGTTTCAGATCAAGGTCTGGCTTATTACTTAAAACTAATCTAGTAAACATAAAACACATGTTCATATGATAAATGATGAAATTAGGAGAACATTTTGTAACTACACTGTATAAGTATTTCAAAATTAATAAGCATATAGATTGAATAATTGGAACAATCCCTTAAAATTTAAATGTTCAGCAATTTTTGGTTCTTGAGATATGGATGATATAAAATGGATACAAAAGTAATTATTCATAAATATTATTTTTACTATATTAATAAAACATTTATGCATTTATACTTTATTATAAAAGCTTTTTGTTAATATTTCTTTACATAAAGAAAACAGCAAAGAAGAAATTTTTAATAACAGTGCAACTCAGCAGAATCAAAAAGCTAAAATTTACAATGGCTATTTTTTCTTAAACTATAAATATTAGATTAATGTTAACTATGTACTAATATAATAAATTTCCTCATATTCATAAATTCGGTATATGCAAATTTGCTTATTCACTGTAAAATATTGTAACTATTTTGTACTGATGAATTAAAATTTACTTATTTGTAGTTATTGACTGAGTCATCATAGATTATTTTTAGATTACCTGTAAGTTAGTTTATGTTTATTCTGATGTAATCCACAGAAAATATATTTTATAGTAGTCACTTCACAACTCACTATGAGCTGGCCAATATCCAGTAGGGCCAATCAAAAAATTGAAGGATGGAAGTCAATTAGTCAAGTCTGAACTTTCTTGAAAAAATTATAGGAACCTGGATCTTCCAAATGGAACGTTGATTATGTTATCACATAGCTATCTGGCCAAGAGATCATTTTTAATCAACTGGTTATAACTGTTATGGGAGATGTGCAGAACAAAGTGTGAATGTAGATACTTTCTCTTTCATATTTTCTTTAAGTACATTGAATGTCTTCTATATATATCAAGTCTTTCTCCACATATTTTTCAGAAGCTAGTTGTTAATCATCATTGTCTGACTTTATATTATTGTATGTTAGTCACTAAAACTGCTCAAATGAACACATATATTATTCACTATGCTCTTTAGCAATTAAATACTTTGATTTTACATTATATTGTTGATATGCCATAACCCTAATTGAAGTTGTAGCATTAGCTATAATAATCACTCATTATATATTGTTTACTTTATCTATCTCTCAATCATACAGTCCTTCAGTTGCTAATCATCCACATTCAACTCTTAACTGACTGGACCTCATCCTCTCATAAAATATCTTTCCTAATCTCCCTGTACCTGCACTTGTGTCCATTCCCCCATTTCTTTAGTCTGTCCTTTATCACTCATTGACAGTCAGCATTCATTCTGATAATCTTAAGATATCATGATTCATTCTAATTGCAAATAAAATGAATATGGTAAAATTTTTTCACAAAACTTAAACTTATTGAGAATCTTGAATTGTTAAATAAATTTCAAAGTAATATATTAGTAGATATTTTTGCACACGACTTTGGCATGAATTAACTGTGCTATTTTTATTTCAGCTACTCAAACTTTAATTAATATAAATAAATACTTTTTTCATGCATTACAAAATAATAATTTATATAAATATTAACATAATGCTTGAAAAATTGTATTTCAAACATTATATTATTTAGCATTTCCAAAAATATTAGAAAAAAAGAGAGAATTTTGATATTCAGGAATTAAATCATATTTTTTCCATGATATTATGTTCAGTATTTGCAAATTTAAAATTCACAGTATTTAACAAAAACATAATCTTGTAAATATAGAGGATTTATTACAGTTTAATCAAAAATAATTTTATCATTTATTATATTTGCATAAATACAAAATCTGTATGATGCAATATCAAAAACTTAAGTTTTAAAGATAGAACTATTTTTCGTGATTGCCAATTTCATTTTGTTGAAAATCCAAATAAATCTAAAGAAACAGTCAAATTTTTATTAAATCAATTTTATAATTAAAATATTGCAGTATAGTGGCCAACACTGATTCGAGAGATTATGGCATCCTTAGTCAATTTTGTAATTGTAGTTAATAGAAAATATGATGCAACAAAACAACATTCTGTTTGCTTTTGGTGCACCCACTCTTTTATCACTCTTAGTTAGTGCCATATAGGTCTATTCCTTCAACAAGTTCTGATATTGGCATTTGAAGGTGATATTTGGACAGAAAGGGTAAGATTAATTTGTTTCAAAGACTTTATTAAATTACAGTATTATTATTGTTTTGCTTTTAAGAAAAAAATGATAATTTTTTAGTTTCTTATTGAAATTGAAACATTTAAAAAATATTCAAACAAATTTTCTGAACTGAAACAGAAAAAATTAAAGAATTTAAATCTGAACTGAAATAGAACAAAATAATTATCTTAAAATATCATTCTATTTCAATCATTGATGATGATGATAAAAAAAAAATAATAATAAATGCAAAACACAACAGATCACCTAGTTTCTAAATCATTTAGTTATTTCTAGTTTTGAACTCAGAATGGGCTGAGAATTGAGCATATAGAAGTAGGAGAAACTTATAAATACCATATATACTCGTGTATAAGCCGAGGATTTTTTCTCAAAAAAAATTTCTGAAGTGGGGGTCGGCTTATACGCAGAACAAAAAAATCAACTTTTTTTTTGGCTAGTTGGCTTATACACGGATCAAAAAAAATCAACTTTTTTTTTGGCTAGAGAAATTGAAGTAATAAGCAAAACTATAACTGTATAAGCTGAGGTTTTTTCTCAAAAAAAAATTTCTGAAGTGGGGGGTCAGCTTATACATAGATCAAAAAAATCAATTTTTTTTTTGGCTGGAGAAATTAAAGTAATAAACAAAACTATAACTTACGCAATAATTCGTTTAATATGATACCAGGTAAAATTTTATTTTACCCCAATGTGATCGAGCATGTCGCACCAACCGACTCCAACCTGCGTCTATATACCATAATCAGATAGGCGATGCCGCACGGCCCAATACGACACGACGCAAAAACTCGATAATCAATCAAGAATCTTACACCAGGAAGGAAATTTTGCAATAATTCATTTAATATGATACCAGGTAAAATTTTATTTTATCTCGATGCGATCGAGCATGTTGCACCACCGACTCCAACCTGCGTTTATATACCGCAATCAGATAGGCGACACCATGCAACGAAATTTGAAACTTTTTTAACACATAATCCGTGGATTATATACAGGAAAATACGGTAATAAGCAAAACCATAACTTATTGAACATCTCCTGAAGAGTCAGGAAGGAAATTTTGCAATTATTCATTTAATACGATACCAGGTAAAATTTTATCTTACCTCAATGTGATCAAGCATGTCGCGCTGCCGACTCCAACCTGCGTGTATATACCGTAATCAGATAGGCGACACCGTGCAGTATTTTACCCCAATGTGATCGAGCACGTCGCGCCGCCGACTCCAATCTGCATCTATATACTGTAATCAGATAGGCAAAGCCGCACGGCTCAATACGACATGACGTGAAAACTCATACGACACGACGCAAAAACTCGACAATCAATCAAGAATCTTACCTAGAGGGTGAAAAAATATATTTATTTTTCATTATTATTAATTAAGAATGTTTAATCCATTCCAATACAATGCGACATGAACTCAACAATCAATCGAGAATCTTACCTAGGATTCATATTTGAGTGAAAAAGATATATTTAATTTTCATTATTATTAATTAAGAATGTTTTAATTCATTCGCTAGTAATCAATAAACAAGAATGTTTTAATTCATTCGCTAGTAATCGATAAATATTTATTATATCATATATAAATATTTATATTAGTAATTCAATATGGCAAGTAGAGAAGATACTATGAGTGTGTTCAGTAATGAAGCATTTCTGAAAGAAATGAGAAAATATCAATTCCTTTATGATAAAAAAAATGTCCAATCATGACAATGAGCTATCCATGTTGAATCAGCTAACTTTAAATAATACCACAGTAATTAGCCAATAGCTAAACGATGTCATTTATTTATGTCATGGCATACACTTTCGATCTGATCATCACTACGTTCGACATTTCGTGCTTGACACATTTACATCAGCGTACTGACATTATGTTTTACACCTATGAGATCCAGCCTTAACGATATATGACATCATCGTTAGCATGATCCACTCATTTTAAAATACAATCAAAGAATACGAACTCAACTATAGGGAAAATGAAACTTTGAACAGTCTCTTGGGAGCTGAAATAGACATATTCTAATGGAATTTTTACTGTGATAATATGAAATTTTTTAGAAAAGAAAACAGTTATTCAATAACAACAACAAAAAGAAAATATTTTTATGTTAATTATCAAAATTTATTACTACTCGTTAACTTGATATTTTCTGAAACTACGTTATCCTAATGGTAATAGACAGCTTCAGCAACATAAACGTGTAGCACGAGAAGGACGTAGAGTGCTGGAATGACAAAATCATGGTGTCATTTCGAATCATTACTAGAGAATTCCTCACATCCAAATGCAAATTAAGGAAAGGTTCTATGTTGAAGTCATTCGATCGTGTTCTACATGTCGAAAATGGAAAATTCGACGCTTAGGCAGGAAGGTTCACACTGCTGATTACCTATGTTTATAGTGACTAAATGAGTAAATAAAATGCATATCTTTTAGTATGCACGTTCCTTAGATTTGTATCTATGATATGATAATTAAATTTTGTACTTAGACTTGTATCTATGATATGATAATTAAATTTTATGTTAAAAACGTTAAAAATCATAACCTGAAGATCTACTTTTATACTATATTTTTAGTCCTTGTGAGTGGAAAAGCTTTGTTTCATTTTTATTTAATCTAAATATTTTTTCTAATTCAAATCAATAATTCTATTGAAGTGATTTTGATAAAACAGAGAAAGTGAATCAACCTGCCACAGACCTGGATATTCGTATTCTGCGCAAGCGTATTAAATGAATATGATATCATATACAGTACACGTGATGCTATCTAGGGAAGTTAAAGGAACTAATGATTTGCGGAAGCAGATTTCTTCTACAAATGCACGTGTTGAACGTGAACTCAATCACATTAGCTCTTCGTATTCACATTAGCGTCAACGCCTTGCTGAAGCTGTGTAATGTCATACATCGACATCAATGTCGCTTTGGAATAAAATTTTATTTTACCTGTTGTGATCGAGCGTGTCGAGCTGCTGAATCGAACATGCATTTATATAAGTGCATCAGATAGGCGATGTCGTGCTGCCTGATGCACTGCGACTGCAGAAGTTATCAACAATAATCTAAGAATCTTATGTAGGCACGCTGCATTGGATCACTTTAGCTGGATTATCATCAAGAATTTCTGCATCGCAACGCATCAGGCAGCGTGGCGTCGCCTATCTGATGCACTTATACAAACGCAAATGGAGTCAGTGGTGCAACGTACTCGATTACTTTGGGTAAAATAAAATTTTACCTTTTAAATTGATATATTGGTGTCTATATTATAATAATTTATTTTATATGTATATATTTAAAGTTTCAATAAAATATTTACTTTGGCAAATGGTGTTAATATATCGGTAACTAAAAACCAAAGATCACATAATTTATCGTTTTCAAATTTTTATCGAATTTTAAGTGCTAAAGTCTGGGGGTAGGCTTATACATGGGTTACGCATTTTTATTGATTTTCAAACTCTGAAGTGGGGGTTTGGCTTATATTCGAATATATACGGTAGCTATTCTACAAACAGCAAAATATTGATTTGCAGAAATAATTAAAATTTACATTAATAAAATTACCAACAATAAATAAGTAACAATTTCAAACAATTTTTTTTTATAACAAATTTTTCAAACAAAAAGATCTTTAAATAACATATTATCATTTGTTTGCAACAA
Organism: Olivierus martensii; assembly: GCA_000484575.1. Classification (NCBI taxonomy): domain Eukaryota; kingdom Metazoa; phylum Arthropoda; class Arachnida; order Scorpiones; family Buthidae; genus Olivierus; species Olivierus martensii. The sequence continues at coordinate 19,744 of AYEL01070708.1, read as the reverse complement.
ACAGTTTTAAAGTTTTTATTATTATTATTTTAAATAGCTGCAATTTAATTTCTTTCTTTTATCATACATATAAATACAAAATTATCTTGAAACTAATATGCATTAGAAATTTACCTTAAATAATTTTGTTAATTAATTGATTTACAAATCAGGTAACAAGTATTACAAAAAAAATATATTACAATATTTAACTTTCCAGAAAACAATTTATAATGATAATTGAACTTTATCATCTACTTTGTAATGGCCTGCAGGAGGAGGAGGACAGGAAAGGGCTAGTGGAGTATCTGAGGGATCTCTGTGACCTGGTCTGCCATCATTCTTATTTTAGATTTAATCAAAAATTTTACTGGCAAATGAGGGGAGTTCCCATTGGTAGTCCAATGGCAGGTGTTTTAGCTGAGTTAGTAGTTAGATGACAAGAACAGGAGACCATCCAACTTTTTAACCCATTTTTAAAAGTATACCTGAGATACATAGCCAATATTTTAGTAATTTGGGAGAACAAATGTAAGACAGAAGAGATGGTTGCTTTCCTATAGAATGGTAGCTTGGGACTTACTGTTAAAAAGGAACAAGAAAGTAAAACTGATGTCCACTTCCTTGACCTGAGAATCACAATTGCAGATGGAGACTATAGGACTACAGTCTATAGAAAACCAGGAAGTGCTCCCTTGTATATTCCTATGATATCCAAAGATAGACTTTTACACAAGAAGGCTGCCGTTTCAGCCCTCTTCAGGAGAGCCTACACTCACTGTTCTAGTTCCGGAGACAGAAATGAGGAAATTAATACAATTATGGGAATCGGGCAACAACATGGATATGAAAAAAATTTTCTAAAGAAACTTCTTAACGAAATAGAGAAAAGTTTATGCAAGGAGAAAACTCAGTCAAGTAAGTCTGATTCCTTTAGGTGTATTGACCAAGCCCTATGGGTGGAAAAATTTGCGAAGAACATCGGTGGGCTAACAAGTTGTACTCTATGTTTTAGAAGAAATCCGACTGTTTTTGGGATGATCAGGAATGACAAAGACAGATATGAGGATAAGGTCAGAAGTGGAGTGTATGAAATTCCTATTACTAATCACTCGTTGAGTAGAGAAGAATTTTATATTGGGTATATGGAGAGGAACTTGGAAGAGTGATTAAAAGAACATAAAACGGACCTCAGGTATGGTAAACTCTCCACTGCGCTAAGCCAGAGGTCGCTGCTTTACGATGTGGAAGTGCATTGGGGAAGAGCGAAGATTGTCCAACCAAGTGATAAAAGCTGGGACCGAAATATGATTGAGGCATTAGAAATCATCAAAAAGAAGAGGGGAGGAAGTGTGATTAATTTCATGGAACCAGAAATGGTCGTGCATGGAGGTGGTTACATAAAGTAAGAAAAGCAGAATAAAAAGGATAAGCTACGATCGGTTTTTTGACACCCCCATAAAGGAATGTGCGGCAGTTTATGTGTAATTTTGCCTGTATTATATCATTTTTATTTTTTACTTTTATTTTTTTATCTTTATTTTTATCTTTTAACAGTTTCTTAACACTTTAAATTTTAAAATGATGTTTTTGAAAAATTATTTGTAAAATTTGTAAGATTGTTTGTTCTATACATAATGTATTCTGGAAGTAGAGTCACGTAAAAAATGTATTACTTAGCTGGTAGGAGGTGCTAAGGGGAGCACATCCAGATGTACACTGGCCTTTTAAATCTTTATCATGTTTGTTTTATATGTTAGGTCTCCTGCTCTAGTATAGCAGGGTTAGTCAGATTGTAGCAGCTGAGGAAGACGCCGAGAGCGTCGAAAGCATTTCTGAATAAAAATCTTTTGACTGCTAAAGGGCTCTTGAGTAGTTTTACTTGTAGCTAAAAGAAATATTTATAAATATAATATATGAGGGGCATTCAAAAAATTCTCAGAATTTCGTTGTAACTATTTAGCCAACTTTTACCAGTTTTTTAACTTTTTTACCATAATATAGGTACACATTTACTTAATCGCCTTCAAAATAGGCTCCTTCAGTACACACACACACTTGTTCCACCTCTCCTGCCATTGCTGGAAACAATGATGAAAGTCCTGTTTTGGTATCTTCCGAAGTTCAGCCGTCGCGTTGGCTTTGATGTCTTTTACGGTGGCAAAACGATTACCTTTGAGGCCCTTTTTGATATTGGGAAAGAGCCAGAAATCCGCTGGTGGTAATCCGGTGAATAGGAAGGCTGGTAGAGAAGTGGAATGTCTGTTTCTGTGAGCCAAGTTCGCACAACAAGCGATGTGTGGGAGGGAGCATTGTCGTGATGCGAATTTGTACCAGCTGGACAAACTGTTAACGGCCCTTTATACGTGCAGGTTTTGAAATGACTGAGGGAGGCAATCAGAAGAAAACGTCCCGCGAAATGGCAAGGAGGATGGACACTGCATCACGAACATGCTCCCTCCCATACATCACTAGTTGTACAGACATGGCTTGCAGAAACGAACATTCCACTCCTCTACCAGCCTCCCTACTCACCGGATTTAGCACCTTGGAATGGATTAAAACGAACAATTATACGATGACTAGAGAGGACAAGACTAAAAAGATGGTTTTATTGAAGAAAGAAACATACATTGATTACTTGGAAGAGTATGTTAAAGAAACAGGTGCTGTAGAACTAGCTAAAGATCCAACAAGAAACTTAGAAGTTACTGTAAATAGAATTATTAAGCACAGGAAGTTTCCGCAAGTCTGGAATGTTGTTAAACAAGAGGCACCAATTTGTCCCAGAATGTTTGCGTATATTAAAGTTCATAAGACGCCAGTAAAATACAGGCCTATTGTAGAAAAAAGAAGAGCGCCGACCTACGGGCTAGAAAAAGCTGTCTCTGAGTGGTGTAGCAAGATTCTCTGTGAAACTAATAGATCTACAAGAGTTACCTGCATCGGTCCTGGAAAAAATTAAAAGCATAACCATTGGCGACAGTAATGTTCTAACAACGTATGACTTTGAATCGCTTTATCCATCGTTGCGGCTAGAACTAGTCTGCTTATACTTTTACCGCTTCTTGTTACAGAATCTACCTCAAGAATTTACTGATGCAGCGCTCCTTCGTGAAATTGCACACCTAATATGCTACAGTTCTTATTTTAAGTTTAATGGGAAAATCTTTAAACAAGTTATGGGAGTGCCTATTGGGAGCCCTGTAGCAGGAATGTTAGCAGAGATAATTTTAAGAGCTATAGAAGAGCAAGTATTATACAGGTTCCACCCAAGTATAGAATTGTACATCCGCTACGTGGATGATATATTAATAATTTGGAAAGACAATAAATATGTAAGCAGTTTAGCAGAAGCTATGACTCTAGAGCATTATGGATTGAAGCTGAAAAATGAACAAGCTAGCACAACAAGTATACATTACCTGGACCTGCTATTAAAAGTTCAAAGCGGAAAAATTAAAACTAAGGTGTACCGCAAGCCGACTTATAAACCAGTTTTAATACTAAGGTGGTCTAATGATCCAAAACAGTTATGCTATTATCATATACTCTTCACTTTTTCTTAAATATAGGCAATAACAGTTCAAAAGCTCATTAAAGTGAAAAAGAAATTTTTATTACCGTAGAACTTTCAGCTTTAGTAAGCCATCTTCAGCGGTTGATTTTAACAAAAAGAATAAACTATTAGAATACAATTTAAAATTTGAAAAACTTTCAAAAATATTAAAACTACTTGCTTAATACGATACTAGAATAAATACAGCTGTATTTATTCTAGTTAAAATTTGAAAAATGTTTTTATTCTGTACTTATTGTTTATATTTTTCAAATTTTAAATTGTAATCTAATGGTTTATTCTTTTTGTTAAAATCAACCGCTGAAGATGGCTTACTAAAGCTGAAAGTTCTACAGTAATAAAAATTTCTTTTTCACTTTAATGAGCGTTTGAACTGTTATTGTCTAATGATCCTACGTCATACAAGAAGGCGGCCTTTAGAAGTTACTATAAGAGAGCGTTATTATACTGTAGAGAAGATGAAGATCTAAAAGAAGAGTTAGAGTACATCCAAAGATAAAATAAAAAATTCTTTTTTTATTATAATTAAAAAAATTCATGATTAGACAAGCCGAGACACGTTTGAACAAGTATAAAAACGACATTACTTCTGAGATGACCTGATATTTATATATAAGTTATATATATATATATAAATTACGAATTTTTAATGATAAAATAAAAAATGTTTTTAACAATTGAAAAGTTCATGTTTAGACAAACTGAGACACGTTTGAACAAATACAGTATAAAACGACATTATTTTGGTGATGAACTGTTATTTATATATATATATATATAAATTAAGAATTTTTACAGATAAAATAAAAAGAAATTGTCTTTTTTTATAATCACGAAGGCTGTGAACATGATTTATGTGTTTTAAATCAAGGTCAGTCAAATTATATCATCCTTGTTCGATAGATAACATTTCAAGGAGTAATTTCAGTTGTATCAACTCAAACAAATTGCTTTCACTAGGTAGTGTAGCAGATATCGTGATAAAAATCGCACCTTCGATAGTTCTGGATGTTTTACAAGAAATTCCCAAGAAATGCTAGATAATATCTATGTTACTTGAAACTGTCAAGTTCCATAACGTTAACACTATCATAAGGTTGCAACATATATCATTTTAGATAGATTTACACAGAAACGTTGAAAGGAACTATTGTTTTACTTTTTCGAGACAAAATAAGTCAAACGGAATGGATGAATACTCTCTTAAAAATTACGCAATTTATTTAACCAAAATAGAAAAAATATATATATTGTAAATCAATTTTAATATATTTGGGAGAAAAACAATGCAATTCTATTTTTGACCATTTTTTATTGGCTTTTAATAAAGATTTAATATAAAAAAATCGATAGAAAAATGGAATGGTTGGTTAGATTGATAAATAAAATTTATTGCGATTGCGTAATTAAAGATGTAACTACATAAGACAGATAACTATCCCCAAAAAAATGAATTAACACACCCGACTTGATAGACAAGGTCTCTGGAGATCGTCTAACTGACCCATTTAAAAACTATATTTAGAGAAGATAAGATTAATAGAAAATATTCCTTCTGAGAAAGGAAACGATGATATTCGACTCCTCTAAAAATCTGCCATGCCTTATGACACAAAACTATCTTTCAACAAATGCTTTAAGGTTTTCAATCTGACTCTCTTTTTTTTTCTTCTTCTTCTCTGGCGTATAAAATCTATACTTTTACGTTTCCAAGACGTCGGATCGAACAGAACCATTTAAATGTAGAAACAATTTTCCTGTCTTGATAGTTTAGATGGATCGTTTATATCAATCTGTCCCCTATTTTTTTGTTGCATTAAAGTCACTGTCCTCTGTAAATGTATCGAAAGACATCAGGACAATTGTATTTTCTGAATTAATGTACTATTTTCATCCACTCGTGACGAATATCAAAGTTACTCCAAAATCTTAATGCTACCAGAGGAATAAAATTTTTAAGCATTCATCGAATGGATTTGCCTTATCGTTAAGAAGTTATGGAGTATTCCGGTTGTTCTCTATTATGGTACTATCTACTGTATATCGGGTTTGCATTGAACCGTCAGTATGATAATTAAAGCAGAACTAAGGATACACACATTGATCGATCGATTTATACATTACAGAGTACCAATAGTTACTACATCCGTTGAGATAACCGTACCAAACACATGTATAGAGACGATAATGCAGCATCTGCAGAGAAATAGTCGTTGACAGACTGTAAATGTTACCAAATATATTAAAATTTTATATTTCTGTGTCCATAAAAAGAATAAATCACCTTTTTATTACTATTATCGATTTAAAATTGTTTCCAATAATAAAAAATTAATTAATTACGTTTCGTAAATCCGATATTTCCATCGGGAAACGTTATCTGATCTTTTAAAAATGGGTAGTTAACCTCGTAAAAGAGAAAAATCTTTTCTTTCCAATGAGTCTTTTGAAGAGAATATTTGGATATACTAGAAGCGAAAGCGTTGATAAATCATTTTTTGACATGACGTATAGGATAAGATGGAACTCAAAGATTGGAACTTTAGTACTTGTCTTTTATCTCTCTCTCTTCCTAGAACGGCAACCATTCATTCATCAAATTAATACTTATATTAACTTAATACGTCCAGTTTTATCTAACAGTTTATACCCCTTTATACGCTTCCGTTCTGTTGCACGCAAGTCTGGTTCACATATTTATATAGTTAGAAACATTATAGTAAGTTGGACCGATTTATTTTAAAGACTTTTCTTGTATGTTTTTTTTTATAAGAATCTATAAAAATATAATAGGAAAGAAAGTTATTTTTTTATCATTTTAAAATTAAATTAATTCATTCATTGTTTACAAGAGCAGAGATACAAAAATAGCCATTTTTAAGCGACTCATACAGTATTAAATACTTGATAAAGATTTATTAGAGCGAGTCGAAAGTACTAGAAATTCCTATCCTTAATACTGCTAGTAGTATGAGCAATTTTCTGTTTTATTTTTTTTTCTCCATTTTGTTCATTCACTCCACGTTATGATGACATTGTCTACAGTTTTTTAAAACTTTTATTTATTTTTTGTTCTCTTATCTGAAGTATTAAATAACTCAATCTTTCTATATAAGCTTAGAGCCATCGCCTGGAGTCGAACATACACTTTGTCTTTTTATATATATATAAAATATATAAAATAAAATATAGGTGTCATGTTAAACTTCTCGAATTTTACTTTTTCTCGTAGAAATATCATACTTAATAACATAACAATTGAAAGCTAAACAAAGTTTATAAGAAAGTAGATAAAGAAATTTTTTTTAACTTATCCAATTCCATACAATGTATTTTCGTTCTCTCTTGGGGCTATATCAAGTACAATACATCATACTTCCTATAAAAGAAAAGCCACGATTGAAATACTTGATAACCAATATTTATTTTCATAAAAAAAAATTCGAGAAAGATGATATTCGACTAAAAACTCCATAAATATGTACTAAACAAGAGATGTCCATAAAAAAATTAATTTTGAAAATTTTTAAGCAAGATATTCTCCAAAAAATATTCTTGTTTTTTACAGTTCAAAATAGGCTATAAAAATAGATGCTTCTTCCTGATTTCTTTTAATAATTCAACCCAACTGATACCATCTACTTCCTTCTTAATATAATGAATTAATAAGAAAAAATATTTATATATTTATACGCGATATTCTTGTAACAATACGCTACAAAAATATCTCGCGAGTATCTATGGCTTAAATAATTACTGGAAACCAAAAAAAAAAATTGATAACAATGAATCTAAACTTCGTTTTTATACTTCCATTCAGTTACTACCACTATTATACTAATAACAATTGATATTTAATTATTAAATTGTCCATTTAAATAATTCTTTTTACGTTTTTAAATCGTTACTGGGCAGAAAACAGCGCAGTTTCTACCAATTAATGACTCTCTCTCCACTTCCTCAATAAAAGTGGCGTAGAGCCAAAAATCTATTTTGAAATTTTTATAAATAAGCACACCATGCCATAACAGAAACTCAATTATTAATGTTTACAAAATTAAATTTTTTTTATATTTTATATTTTCCAACAGAAATTAATATATTTTTTTAAGATTAGAAGTTCAAATATTAAACTTCATGAAGTGCAAATAGACGTAAACCACAATAGAGTTGTAAATATTTATCATTGATAATAAGAATCTTTGGTGGTAATGATAAGTAGTTGAAATTTTAAAGAAATTTTTGAGGATTATTATCACCAACAATCGCTAGGTATTTATCATCTTATTGCCCATTCACCAATAGAAGTCCTGCAGCTTTATCAAAATAGATGATATCCTAAGAGTAACTTGAATGCATCCAGATGCTTTTGCCTCTATATATCAAGTATGAGAGATAAAATGGGTGAATGCACTACACAAAAGGAATTGCTTGAATGTATTAAATCTCACCGTAATTTTTTGAGAAGATCTTTCATATCTACCTCATTAATCACCTGTCATCATTTGTACAGAAAGTCTTTGCCGGTGTAATTATTCTCTTTTCTCTACAAGATAGAAAATTACGTCAAAAATCATCCAAACATCAATGCAGAAAACTCATCCTCTTCCTACCAAACATAGTGGTTATTAATTAATATGTTTGCTACCATTTCATGCGTGATGACAAGTTGACAAGTTGTAATTATCTTGACATGTCAAATATGATGTGGTTCACTATGAAATCAGAAACATAGAGAAAATCCTCTTTCATTCCTCAAATCTGAAACTGTAGTTGAATCCCATTTTGACATGTGACGCGCGCAATTAGTTCTTTGTAGATAATACAAGATCAAGTTTACTGAATAACCGTGTCATTTATTAATTATATTTTTAATTATACTTAACATTAAATATGGTTACTAAAGACAATACTGTATAAGTTTTTTGACGCTAAATTTCTTTATCCTTAACCGTATGAACTCGTTTGACAAGGTCATTTTACTCTTGAATACTAACGACTCAATAGGACGATCGCAGAAAGTTAAAGAGCTAGTGAAACTTGACAATTTCAAGGATAAAAATACTATTCACACCCCGATTTACATTAAAATCTTGGTTTAAATATGCCAAGACTTTAGTGAAACTATCGAGTTACTTTGTTTCGTAACTAAGCGATAACATTGATTTATTTCTTAGAACTTATTATTTTTAGAAACTATCACTTAGAATGTTAAAAGATACTAAATAAAGAAGTTTAATTTTCTAATATTTTAAATAGTAAAAGTTGTTATTTTGGTTAACTGTCGTGTTGCAAGGGCAGAACTTTCCATATGCAACTTGGCACGTCTTGAAAGTTTTCTACTGAAGATTTCTTTACATTTGGCGTAATTTTTTTACACTTTTAGTTTGAATTACATCATAGAGATGTTCAAAAATTGAAATTTCAATATTATTCGAGTGGTTGTAAGCCACTTACTATGCAAATTTTTCGCTTTTCGCCCACATTTGTGATGATTTATACTGTTTACCGATATCTGTTCGTGAATTTTAACCTCTTTTGACATGTTTTTACTTAAACATTTAAGCAATTTTGATAGAAATATGATCCCGTCGACGTGTTATCGAGAACTGTGACGTTTTTACTATTTCAACTTAAATTATTGATGATATCCTGTATGACGTAACGAGAAAAAGAAAGGCCCTCTGACCCGCTAGGCCTTTCTCGTTTAACCTATGTCAAAGAATAATAATAAAACCGTTCCGAGTTAAATTTATTCAAAACTTTCCGGTATAATTAAAGCAGCTGGTGCATAATAAGCAGATAAAGTTCATCAAAAGGCTATACAGGAAAAAATTCGAGTAATTTCATAAGAAATTCAATCTTTATTTAACTCTTTACGGATGCATCCAGTTCTCAAATTTCAATAAAGTTTTGCAGGGCGTACAATGAAAATTTCTTGTCGACGAACACATTAAAAGAGACACTTAACTCTGAATTGGTAAAATTCCAAATATATAAACGTGATTAGCTTACTACGGTTTTCATCACAAACGATTCATCTTAAATATTTAAATACTATAATTTAGATAATTGCGGTAAAAGGAAAAGTTCATATCATGTAGACAAAAATAATGGCCAACATTTTTTATTCATTTTTACGCAATTTAATTCTCTAAATGTGTTTTTTGGCTCATCTTTCATTTAATTACAGCACTTCAAACTGTAACCTTGAGAACTTGGTGAATTATCATTGTGATCACATTTTTTTTTCATTTATTCTGTGTGCACAATCTACAGACCTGTTTCATTCATAGATTTTAAACACATGTTAATATTTTTGTGTGTTCAGATCATGAAAATTTATAATTTAAAAATAATATTTATACGAAACTGTTTACAACCTGACGTAAAGTTTATAAACATAATTTGCATTTCTGCTTATAATTTTATAGGTATGTTATAATATTTATGACATATGTTTATTAATTTAATTAAAGTATATTTTTCTATGGTTATTTTTAACATAAACGTTATTTTAATATCGTAGAATCGAAACTTTATTTAAACATTCTGGTTATCTTAATTTTTAAAGTTGGTGCGACAGATATGAGTTGTTTTGTCATTATGGAAGTTTATAACGTCACAAGTAATGAATACTAATAATGTACGCTGTCTGGCAAGAAACAAATTCACAATAAAGTGAAAGTAAATGCGGTCTCACATAACGCTAATGAGTTGCCATCAATAACCAAGCAGACAATAAGGTACAAAAAAATACTAGAATAATAACAAGGAAAATATTCCTTGTATACTTTCGATGTTACGTAGTCAAAAATACCTTTTTATCTTTTTTTTTTATTTTTTAATATGAAACTCATTTTAGAAACATATTCTCTCCAGATTTTTAATATTCAGATTGAATCTAAAGTTACACCCATTGCTCTTATCTTAATTTTACTGTCTGCATTCTAAAAACTGCTGTAATGTTATTTTTTACATAAAAATGTCAAAATATCAAAACGTGAAATGCCTGAATAAACTGTAAACTGAATCGAAAACAATTTAGCAAGATTGGATGTACACTATCCATCTTCTAAATAAATTTTTATTATAGTAATTTAACTGTTAAACATCTCACAAAAAAAAAAATTAAACAAACATTACAATGAATAAAATTTGCTTTGAATAACATTTTTTATTATTATTTTTAACAAATTTATGTATAAACAATAAAATGCTCTTGAAGAAAGGGAAAATTGCTTTGTTTGTATGGAAAAATTGAGGATATTTTAATAATTTTTAGTAATTTTTTTATAATAGTTCGTAGACACGTGTTCGACTGGGTGTCCTTGATCAGTTTTAGGATCCGGTTTAGTAGTTACTTGAACGTACTGTACCTTCTGCACAATTCTATTTACATGTGTCTTCGGTTCTTAAAAGTCAGTAAAGGCCAGAACGTGAGTAAATTTATCTTATAACTGACTACTATACTCGATACTTAAAGTTATTCGTGATTCATCAAAACAATATCATAATTGTAATATCTAGTAGTATTTATGTTTCGAAAAACATCTCTTAGATTACATAAGAGTAAAAGTCAGGTCATGTCTTAAAAGGGCACCAAGTGCTAAAAAAAAAAACATTCAGTATAATTAGCATTCCTTCACACTGGATAAAAATGCTTACCAGCTGTTTCTTTATACAGATCGATTTGCATATGCCAACAAATTACTACAGATATTTTTAATTTTCATAAATATTGTACAATATTTTCTTTCTGAATGTGGTAGTTTCGTTTATGTGCATCCATATTCAAGGTTTCAACATGAAAATTGTTACAAAGTAAACTGTGTCGTATCCTGAACTAGTTTATATTCGAGGTTTGCATTGTTTGCGAGGCAGTTAACATTAAATAGAGTTTCAACATGAAAATTGTTACAAAGTAAACTGTGTCGTATCCTGAACTAGTTTATATTCAAGGTTTGAATAAAAAATAAAAAATCTTATTATATAGATAAAGATCAAATCAGGAAACATCTGCAGCAATACGAATATGTTGCTGTAATTGAAAAAAAGCATGTTTGCAAATTTTTTAAATTTTCAAGAACTAGTTTAATTGAATTTAAAAAAAAATTAAGAGTTAAATCTCTGTAGAAATCATGGATATAAACATTTTGATTTAAGTAATCAATGTAAAATCATAAAAATAAAAATGAACTTTCTTGCTTTTTTTTTAAACTTTTGACTTATATAAAATATGAGTTAAGTTCCTTAATTTCCTAATACGGTTGCCAAATTTAGTTTCTTTTTTTTCCAGCTTTTGCGAAAGTTTCTTTAATATGTTTTTTATGATCATTCATTGACTCATTACTAATTATCCAGATCGGGATTTTTTCGAGTAAACAGAAGTCTAATTATTCCTTAATAGAGAGAAAAACAAAAAGAAGAAAACGTGGATAACAAATTTTATTTATAAGGAAATTTGTAGCTCTGTACAAGAAAATTTAACTTTTTTTTTTTTTTTCCTCTCTTCGTCCATGTTTACTAAAGTTAATCGATCACTTCGAATTTGTCCAACGTAAACTCACAAATAGTAAACTAACAGTTTGTAATATGTTTTCTACGTGTTTACTAATAGTGGTAGGGCAATATAACAAAAATCGTAAATTTTGAAAAACTAAGTTATTGCCACATAAATATCCGAGCTGGTTTTATTTTTCTATGTAACCGGTTTTGTATAGTCCCTTGCAAAGAATTAAAAAAAGGAGAACATCTTTCCCGATATTGTATGAGTGGTTTTTACTTTGTCTCATAACAATCAGTTGCAGCTGTTTCTCTCTTAATTTCTAATTTTAATAATTTAGGAAATTTTTGGTAAGCTCTACAGTTTAATTGAGAATAATGTAAATTTAATTGTTATAAAATTTTAAATCTAATAATACGTAAATTGTTACGAAATTGGTTATCGAAAAATAATTAAATTTTTCGTTTATAAACTTAAAATATTAATCAAATTAAGTTATTAAATTATTATTTTGATTTGAGAATTAAGTATAATCCGGTTTCCCTTATAATAAATTTCGTTTCAATGAACTCCATGTCTGATTATGAACATTGTTTTCGAATGAATTGATAATGTTTCTAAGTATTTTTGGAACGTAATGATTATGATCTTTATTTTTTTAATGGTTATATATGATTATAACTTTCACTTTTATTGAATCATTTTTTATTTTATTGGATAAGTATGTTTTTGATTACAAATTTCAAGTTTTATTTAATTATAAGTTTTATTTCTTTGAGAATATTTATCAATTTTGTTTCATTTATATATTCTCATCATAATTTAAATAAAAAAGGAGATAAAATTAGATTTATTCGATAGAAGTGAAACTTATAATCAGATTTATACATTAAAATTAAGACTAAAATCGAATTTATCCAATGAAAATGAAACTCATAATAAGAATAATTCAACAAAAATGAAGCTTAGATATAAACAGAATGATTCAAAGAAAGTGAAGCTCGTAATTTTAATGATTCAATAAAATCACTTTGATTATATGAGTCACTTTTTGTTGAATCATTCTGATTAAAATGTTCACTCACTTTTATTGAATCTTTCTGATTATAAGCTTCAAATTTGTTGAATCTTTTTCATTCTGAACTTCACTTTTGTTTAATCTGGTCTAACTTTTATTGAATCTTTCTGATTATAAGCTTCAAATTTGTTGAATCTTTTTCATTCTAAACTTCACTTTTGTTTAATCTTCTGGTTATAAGCTTCACTTTTGTTGAATCATTCTGATTATAAACTTTAAATTTGTTTAATCTTTCCTGTATAAACTTCAAATTTGTTAAATCCTTCAGACTATAAGCTTCACTTTTGTTGAATCATTGAATTATTATTATAAGCTTCATTTTTATTGGGCAAATCAGTTTCAGATTCACCTTTTATTGTATAAAATTGATTATAAGCTTCATTTTATTGAATCATTTTGATTCTGATCTTCATTTTTATTGGATAAATATCATTAAAGCATAAAGTTACAGATTAATTTCTTTAATTTTATTTAATTACGAGTTTATTTATAAATTTTTTCCATTTAAATATTCCCATCAATCCTTCTAAATTTACTTAATTGTGAGCTTCATTCTTCCAAATGAGTTTTCTCCATGATAAATCGTTTTCTTTATTTCATTCATTGAATATTCCCGATTGTAAACTCTTTCATGCTTTTTACTTTCATTTACATTTCTTTCTGAATTTTTTTAATGATTATGAACTTCTATTTTTTATAGACTTTCATTGAGTCTCTACTAAATCCTCCATTAAAGTTATCTAAGAAGGATTTTTTTTCTTCTTTCAAATGAAATTTTTATCTAATCCCGTTATCTAAAAGCTGTCAGGTAGATTCTTGTCCATTCTTCCATTCGACTGTAACGATCCAAAAAATTATTATTTCCTTATTATAAAGATCATTTATACCTTTAAATTTTAATATTTCTTCCATATATTTAATGCTTTTATGTAAAGTATTCTTAAGTTATTCAAGTTTTAATAAAACCGCAACGGATAAACTTTTCGATAAACTGAAAACCTCCACAGAGAATGAAATTATGCAAATAATATCCTATATCTAGAAGTGATGCCAAGAAATTTTTTTTTATACCCTCATATAACAAAACTGGCGAATTTTTACCCCGTTTTTTACCCTTTAAGTTTTTATTATCGATTTTCTGCTTGGAAGAATTCTTGAACGGCTCAACAATTCTGATATAGCCATTTCTTTCTGCACTTTACGATACTTCTACCTCACGTAGGAAGAAGAGCATTTTGTGATAGTTAAATCTCTAACTTACAGTAAAAATTTTTAAGTAAATCGTTTAACGTCTACAGGTTTTTAAAAGTAAAAATAAACCATGGTAAAATCCCATCTTTCTTTCGTCGTAAAGTAGAAAACATCGGGAGAAAAGTAAAAAATTCGATTCTATCTGGGTATACTTTTGCTATTCATACGTGTGTAACAGGGATATTTGATTGCTAGTAACAAACACATTTGTTATACCGAGTAGAAAGATTGGTGGGCTATTTAACCACGTCTGGTTGGAAGATAACGAGTCAAATATCTGCTTCATTACACTTCTTTGTGCGTTATCTTAAGAGGACATTTCTCCCTTCAACCCAAACCTGTCACTTTAGTGAAACGATGCTCTAAAGATCCGATGCACAAGTTAATGAACTGGTTTTACTAACCAATTACCAATATCTACTTTACATGCCTTCTACTTCAATTAAATAACTGGCAGGTGTTGTTATGTGTTCCGCCTCTTGCATTAATTAAGAGTGTTTTATGACTTTTCCTTGCGATTCTTCATTTTAAAAATATCTTTTCTAGTGATAAATATTTATCGATAATTGTTCAAATGTCGAGAGTTATCAATTATCTACTTCTAAATGAAGTAGTTCGTAAAAAAAATAGTAAAATTATTGATGACTGTGGATTTTTACGCGAATAAGTTTGTTACGAAATCAATTTTTTTTCTTAAACCATGCTTTATCTCTCCTTTTTTTTTTGGATGAATAATTCTTTTTTACAGTAGAGAAAATTTTAACTCAGTTAAGTAAAATTATTGCATAAACTCTAACACTTATGAATACTGTATAAAAGCATAAATTATTAGGAATTTTTTTTTGGAGAATTGTTTAGTTTATAACTCTAAAGTAGCACTTCAACAGTCTAAATAATTATATTTACAATCTATATCCGGAAATTCAGCATTTAAAATGTAAATTTTAAATTTAGATACGAAGCATGTAAAGTGTAGCACTTAAAAAAATTTAAATAATTGCTACTATAGCAGTAGCTTGTTATAAAGAAACGTTATTATATATTTTTTGTTTCCATTTTACATCCTTTTCAAAACTTGTTAAGTAAAATGTTAAGTAAATTTATACCTAAATAAATAATAAACTTTCTTTCTAAAAGAAAATAATAACAATAAACTGGAAGTTTTAAATTTCTAACGCCCATTCTAGAATATTTTAGGAGCATTATGACAAGTGGTGCTTAAGATTTATTTTAAAAATTTGTAGGCCATTAAAAAATCCCTTTCTTTCTTTTCTTCTTGGTCTCTTATAACACGAGAGGCCGTTAATCTTAGCTTGACAATGTCAAGATTTTCGATAAGTATTATCTTCGGTCACACGTCAGAGGTCATAGCACCAATTACTTGCTAAGAATTTTTTTTCTACACGAAACTAGATGAATATTAAAAAAAAAAATTGAAAATAACTGCAATCGTCCACTTTAGCGAAAATTTCCCCATCATGCGTGTGATTTTATTAAATTACTAACCTATATATTACAATACTACTTGTACTTTTTTTATTTTTATTTTTTTGCATCACTTTCATAATCAGATATTCTATTGTTACTGTGGTAGCATTTGCTCTAGCGTCAATCGCTTACAGAGATCATTAGTTTGATGCGAATAACTTTATAAAGAGTGAAATATGATCTTTGCTAAGTATGTATACATCATGCACTAGACTTAGTAAAGTACGTTCATTCTTCCAATTTTTTTTTTCTTTTTTTTAGAGGGTGAACTTTCAATCGATAAAGCAGTCTTAAGTTTGGCACTCGGTACCTTACGTTAAGAAGAAGCAAACAACTATTATTCGGTGAAGTAATCGAAACTTGGAGAGGTTATTTTTAACCAAGTCGAGATACTTTCGATCTCTCTTTTTCCCTTTTGTACGCTGATAGAATGAATAAGATCGTGTAATATAGTCACGGATTTACTTTAAATTAAAATCCCTTCTCCAACCGTTCATTTGCATATTATATTATACGCCTTGGTGCGATATGTATCAGCACCATAGCAAGTTACGATATATTAAGGATTAAATGAGAGAAAGTTTAATAATGAGAATTAATTAAATTTCTAAAATTCTATTAAAAGTGATAATATTATTTTATTTTTTTCCCTTGTCTTCCAGCTTAATTTCTACCTGGAAGGTTGTTATTTTTATAGGTGATTCTGTGAATTATCTTCTGAATCATCCCCAATTCAGGACGCTTATGATGTTTATAGAGTAAAAGTAAACAAAGTTGGTTTGCACAAGTTTAACATTTGGGTAAACATAAGACGATTAATGAATGAACTTAACCTGAAAGTATCCTTCTTAATTAACTATTGAAGTGTTGTTTAAAGTAAAATAGAGAAGAGATGCAATTCTGTAAAAATAAAATGAATATTTGTGATCGAATTTTTATTGCAGTAATGTCTTTTCACGCTGTAAATCTAAATATTAAATTTAATTAAGACGAAGTACTTTATTCTTAAATTAACTTAAGATTTAATAAAAAAAAAAGTCATTAAAAAATTTAGTTAGGTGTATAAATTAAATACAGTAATTTATTTTCTTATTTTAATAAGGATTTTAAGATAGACATCTTGTAAATAATTGAAATTAAACAAGATTTTTAGTTTAATTCAAATTTTTATCTGGATCCACGCATAAATTTAGATAATAGAAGTTGAGATATTAAACTTGTTAGTATGTAAAATATTCGTACAGATAGGTATTTTCTTATTTATTTTTGCACCTGCACGGTTGCTCTTTCCACGAATAAGTTATACGCTCTGGTCATCAAGACGATCAAAACTCATTCACCTTCAAAAAGAAGTTTCTCGTCTCACCTAACAACCAGTTTTTTTTAAACTCCTCTATATATATTTTATTCTTCTCTTCTTCAAATTACGACAGTGCAGTCAAAGTTCATGAAGTCGTGGCTTCCTGATGCCATACATGGCAGGTGCATGAAGGATTCTTCAACAGCCATTAACACGTAAGGTAATTTAGCGATTAAATAAGCTATTTTGCGACTATAAAAAACAATTATTTTCTCGTTATTACTTATTAGAATAATTACGCGGGATAATTTAAAATGTTTGATAATTAGAAAGTGAAAAGATAGTTTTTTGTATGATTTATCCTTTCGAATTATTATTATTAGTATGAATTTTTAGAAAATCGTGAACTTGTTTGACATGCTTAACTTTCTGGATAAACAAATATGCATTTTCATTAAATTTTATATGTATTGTAAATTAAATTTTTTGTAATAATAAATACATTTATGGCTTGAATTATAAATTATATTTAATTAGGTGATTTATTTGTAATGATAAGTTAGATGAAAAAATATATAACAACAATAGTTGAAATGAACCGTAATTCTTTCTCAGAAATAAACTAACTCCAATATTTTCAACAATATTTTGTTGTCAAATAATTATTTATATTATAAAAATAACGATTCATTATAGTAATAAGCAATATTTTCACAATAAAAACTTTCCACAATAATTTCTTAAAATATTGTATCTAATAAATCATTAAATAAAATATATTATGGCATATACATCGTAAACGTTATCAAATCATTTTTCAGATGGAAAAAAAAAAAACAAATAGGAACTCAAATAAACAAAAAAATAAGGCACAAAACAAGTTTTATCTAAATGTGAATTTATATTTAGAAACTATAACTTATTATTTAGAGTTGTTTTCATTGATGATATTTCTATTTCTTTTATATAAATTATTATATTTTGACATTTCAAAAGTTCGATATCTTTAAGTAATCAGTATGTTACGTTTCATAACAATTTCTAATATTTTCTTTAATTTTATTAAGTAACCAACTAATAATATATGAAAATTGAAGGAGAAATTAGATAATCTCATCATTATAAATAAGAAATATTATATACAGACATTCTATACCATATCATTTGAATGAATATTTTATATGAGTTATATACAACTTTTGTGTAGTCTGTTTAATCAAAATAGCGAAATAAGAAATTTTATCTAATAACATAACATGAAAATATATTATTTAATATAATTTCATAATAAACTAAATTATAAGTGATTTTATAATGTTATTTGATATTTAAATACAAGTAGAAATTTTAATGGATGGGATATTTCGATAGTTAAAAAAACATTCAGATAAGGACAAAATATTTAATTATATTAGTTTGACATTCGAGAACAATTCTGCTATTAAATGATTTTATATAAATTTTAAATTTCTCAAATCTTGGAAACAATTTAACAATAAAATATTAAATTTTAATTTTTCTTTCTTATTTCATTAAATATTGAAGATGGTACCAAGTTTTAAAATCATTTTTTACTCAACAATTTATAGAAAAAATAAAATAAGTGAAAAAAGAATTAATTCAGTTTTATGATCACAATAATATTTATTAAATGATATAAATTTATTTTTATCTTTAAAAATAAGCTTATTCATTAAATTTAGTCATAAATCATATTCCTTTACAGAACTGTAAAAGATGATGATGTGGTATATGAAATGATGTTCTGTAAAAGAATATTGCTCGTGAATGAATTATATTCTTATATATAATTTCATGATAAAGATAGGACATGTTAATAATCACTTCTTTCCCATTTGAAGGTTAAACTGCGGGAAACCTTCTTCGTCAAGTAACGTAATTTACATTGATCTGAAAACTGAAATGACAGGAACAGCTTAATAAATCACATTATTTCTGTCCATACCTTTCATTATAATATTTATACAGTTATAATTATGGCATTATACTGTATTTGAAACCTATTATACTTACAAAATTAGAATATTTTAGAAATTAAAAAAAAATGTAATATAATTGGGAAAATATAAATTTAATAAATTCAATTTATAAAAAAAATATCGATACCATTAACTTAATAGGATTATCATCAATTTGCAAATGCTTTAAATTGATATGATTTCTCTCAAAATCGGAAAATATTAAAAGATACTTTATACTTACATGCTATCATATCATTATGATCAGAAATCCGACTGATTCCATTAGATTTCTGACCATAATTATACTATGCATTATAGGATAAGTAGTATAGAAATGATCAATACAGTGTGTTATTATGCCTGATACGATTTCTTCACTTCACTTAAACGAATTAATGCATTTTCAATTTAAAATAGAGAATTCCATATTTCTAACAAGTAATTAACTTTTATCAAAATTAATATGATATAAAATATAATTTGTCATATTCATATATTCGTTCCAAATATAAAAAACAGATATTATACTATGGAATAATTTATGGAATGGATTTTACCTTTTTTTTTTTTTTTTTTTTAG
>AYEL01070707.1:0-11713 GCA_000484575.1 Olivierus martensii | reverse complement strand
GGATAAACAAATATGCATTTTCATCAAATAGGCAGTGAAAAATGCATAATTTTTATTACAGAAGTGATAAACAAATATGCATTTTTATCAAATAGGCAGTGAAAAATGCATAATTTTTATTACAGAAGTGATAAACAAATATGCATTTTTATCAAATAGGCAGTGAAAAATGCATAATTTTTATTAAAAAAGTGAATAAACAAATGCATTTAAATAGGCAGTGAAAATGCATAATTTTTACGTACAAAAGTGGAAATTTATTCATAAATTCTTTTGTTTAATTATATTATTTTGTCATTTATAATCAGACGGAAAAATTAAAAATTACATCTGATTGTAATACATTTTAAATTTAATATAAAACTTAAAATAAATTTAAATATCTAAAGTGTTTAGGTCTTAATGTGTCATGTGTAAAAGTTGACAGTATCTTTCCCACCGAACTGCATTTTTATGAATCATCGTAAAAAATTTAATGAGTAAACAAACACAAAATTTAATCACGTGTAAAAATCTTAATTAGTCGGACTATAAAACGTATAATATATATACCGTAAGAAAATAAAACAATAAATTTATTTATTATGCCATAAAATTTAAATATAAGGTAAAAAAAATTTTTTAATGCTACCATATCAACAAACAAACGCATCAGCAACATGTACATCGACGTAACTTTGCTCAAATTTTTTTTAAAAATTGCATAAATTTTAAGCTTTTATAATATCTAAAACACAATAAGAGAGTTTTAACATAAAGAAGATTAACTTCTTTAAACATTCGGGATACTGTATACAGAAAATTAGATAAAGATCAGCAGAAATTTCTTTTTATCTATTAGAAAACTAAAAAATTAACAAGAAAAACTGAATTTTATTATTATTATTATGCTAATTAGAAGTTTTCATCAGCATACGACACGCTTCAGCATTTAAAAAAAAAAGAACTACAAAGCTTGTTCTTACATTCATTTATGTTACTTGCATTGACTAATAATAAAAATTCATCAAGAATAAAACATTCTAAATCTCTTACAGAATTAAATTTATTCTTTGTTGAGTCTCAGGTTTTGTTTAAAAGATCCGTTGTAGTGTAACAAATTTGTTTCTTTAGTTATTTAAAAAAAAAAACAAGAACAAAATTCTAAAGATAAATTAACATTTGAATTTGTCACTTGTCAATTATTTTATTAAAAAAGTAGTTAAAGAAACAAAAAAACGTCTTTATTCTATTTTTAATTAAGAGAAGAGCTCTAATAACATGCACGCTTTTGTACTCCATCTTTTAAAACTCGAAATGATCAAATTTGCAAAGAGATTAACGAGGTCAAGAACTACTTTAATGCCGAAATTCATCGACTTCTCACTCTGTTTGTTTAATGAAACATCGAAAACAAATATAGATTCCTTGACCTCTTTATATGCCTCACTACTAAAGGACTATTCATGTGAGTTATCAAGATACGCGATAAAGCATCTGCAGTTATTCAATTTTTTTATTTTCCTTATTTTTTGCATTAATTTTTTTTTTTTTTTGATATTCTCAAATATTTATTTACTTTTTCTAAATTATTATTTGCTCGATTAACTTTTAAGTAACTTTTAAAGATCTGATTACATATTTGAAAAGAAAAAATTTTTCATAAAACTCAATTAATTATAAAAATAACAATAAAAAATTCTAAAGAATGTAATGCAATAAAATAATAATTTTTGTTTGACTGATATTCTGCCATTTGTAGAGATATTAATGAATATCATAAAACGTTAACGTGATCACATTCTGAAATCGTAACAATGTCTGTGACGTAACAATATCAATTACTATTTTATCTTGCTTGGAGTAAAAATGGCACATTATACGTATCTTTTATTTAAGAATGTCTTCAAATATTTCTTTCTTTCTTAATATAAATTGTTATTAAACGTTTCAACAGGTTAAATAAAGAAACCTGCTTTCGTCGTCATTAATTATTTGTCGCGTTTTATGTCATTTCGAAAAATATTCTTTCTGCTAATCAAACAAACAGTTCGATCAGTCGTTAGTTGCAGCATTCTATTTTTAAACGGAAAATCCAAATCGGTGCAGTTAAATCAAGTTTCATTGAAGTAAATCACGTCAGGTAAATGAAGCAAATGTTTTCGTTCATTCGTTTTATTGCCCTAATTCCATAAGATTTACAACCAAATTGACCTATACCCGTTAAAAGATTATACAAAATTCATTAGTTCTCATGGCCATTCATCTATTAAAAGCCTTTGTCCTACTACGCTTTATATATTTGCTAATCTTTCTTACTCGATCGATCATTTCAGGAAGGATTAGAAGCTAGATGCCATCATTGGCGATACAGTTCTAATTGTTTAGCCAAACTGACTAATAAATCTTTCTTAAATTCCAAACAACCACTCGTTCGCCTTCCTTTGTATACTCTTGGAAGCTGTTAATCAGTTTGTAACCAACTTCTTCAAATATTTGCTTCAGACTAAATGGTATTATATGATAATTAGTTTCGCTACATTTATCTCTTAAGCTTTTCTTTTGGTGACACTAATTTGTGTTAGGATGCTACACTTGCTGGTTTTACATCCTTCGAACCACTGATGGGTGGAAGAGATTGACACAAAAAAAGTGTTACATAAGGGGACACACATTTTTTTGGTAAGTAATTAATCGCGATTTTCTTCCTTTCAATGCGATTATTCTTTCATAATTATGCAATTTTTTGCTTCTGCTTTAATGGTCTTTAGTATAAAAGAACTTGCGATTTTTTTCTTTCTCTCGTGGAGGGGGAGAAATTGTAATGAATGAAAGAAAGTTCACAAATTGATTAATGTGGTTTGTACTCTGTTAAAATTTTGTTAAGACATTTTCTTGTAGCTAATAAGCCGAAGAGAAATTTTATTCCCTCCCTCTTGAAAGTAATTATAAGTAGTTGTCATTATCCGAATCAAAAATATGTTTAGTTGAGTCGTGTCAAAAAAAATTTATTATGAAAAAACTTCGCAACGATTCGCTCCGGGCGGCCCATTATCTCTTCATGTTTGCCACATCCTATACGTTCTTAAGATAATAATTACACTCAAAATGTGATTTATCTAATTTCGTCGTTTTGATAATTGCCAAAAATTCGATTTTTTTTTTTTTTTTTCTTCTTCTTCTTCTTTTTTTATTACCTGCCGTTAAAAATCTTGCCAAGAAACTTAATCTATTGTTTACGTTAGTAAATAAAAAGATAAGTCCGCTATCGACTACTGTATCATATTCTATTGTGTGTATAGAATTTTATTTAAAATTTATATGTTGATAGGAAAAACTAAAAATAAAAAAAAAATAAAGAAAAGTTTTTTTATTGCTGACGTTGTGTAGAGATAATAAGAATAAAACTGGGCATAAAAAGTGATATTAAAAAAAGTGTTAGAAAACTGCGAACTTAAATTTTTAAGCATTTTAATCTCGTGTTTATCTCCATCAGAAACTTCTAATCCTTGGGATAAAATGATAAATTTTATGCTTTGATTATTATTGTTAGTATAGAAACTTTTAAAAAAAGATTTATTTATTTATTTTTATTCTCCTTGATCTTTTTTTTTTTTAATCTGTGTTTTCTTAAACATCTTTTATACAGTTTATTCTCCTTTATCGCAAGATAGATACAAAGGAAAATGTCTTCAGTTTCCTGCTTCTTAAAAAATATTTATAGAGAGATAACATAAATTAATACATGATCAATTATCTTTATCAAAACTCGATCATTTTTCAAGATGATAAGAAAAGTTCGATTCTTATATTAAAGTGATAAAAACGAGTAAGAAGTCTTTATAGATTGACTTAAAATGACAAATGTACTGAAGTTGCAACATATATCAAAATGACAAGAAAATTCAAAATCAACTGAAGAAATGTATTTAATCATAATTGTAATGATAATCGTTACAATTAATCAAAATTTCTTTTCAGGAGTAATATTTCATACATACTTTTCTGAAGGATAAGTTATATTTATTAATGACTTAACCATTAATAGTATTTTTTGATTAGTTCTTACGTAAACATAACGCTAATATTCTCTCGTATTTAAATACTTATGTCACACCACATGTTGTTATTCTCTAACACATCGAGATTGATGACAGACACACACAGGCGAGCTTCCATCTTTATTATAACAATTCAAAGTTTTATATATGTTACCCTTTAACATATATAAAATTTATATCGAGGAAAATTTTACTTTGGTTGAAATTTTTATAACTGCAATAAAATATTTACTAAGGTATATTTTTGATACTGGATATATAATATAATATTTTTGTGAATCAAAGCGTCTAAAAAATCTTATAGATCGATAAAAATCAGTGAATAAAGTATTTTTCCGGGTTATATTTCCTATCCCTGGAGGCTGATGTATCGATTTTTATTCTATATGATCGACAAAAAAGAACAGTACCTCTTTAAATTCTCTTTCGTACTATGATACCTGTTGACACTAAAGGGGCTTGTCAATGTGTGACGTGTCCTTGTACCTTCAGGCAGATTTACTTTTGATATCTTCATTCAGAAATTGTTCAATGAATATGAATCGAATTCCAACTTCCGTATTTATTTTAAATATATAAATATATTTTTAAAAAATCATATAAATTTAGGCATTATTTTAAATACGGAAAATTCAGCTTTTCTGGGGATTAAATATCAAAAACAGCTAAAAATAAACCGTTAAAAATAAAAACATAAAAATCGAAGTAAATACTTGGGATTAACTTGTCAAAATGTAATGGAACTTTAATTATTTCTGATTATTTAATGGATTAAATCCAAAATTTCCTTTCTTATATATTTAATTATTTTACTTCTACCCAACCAAATATGGTTATGTTAATCATAAAATAATTATTTTTTATTATGCAACATTTATTTCACTTGAATTTCTTTCATTAATAGTCATTGAGCGTGTAAATTGCTGTCATTTTTATACGTTGTTCACCTTCACCTCAAATTATTATTATTTTTTTTTTTCATTTCCTTAATTCTCAGTTTGGAAATTTGTAAATAATAAAATAAATATTCATAAGTAATATTTATGAATGAAAATAACATAACGCGCTTCATTCACGTTAAAAAAAATAATCAGTTTCATTACGTTCATTGATTGTTACATACTACGCTTCATTCACGTTCGTAAAAATTAATCAATTGCCTTCTGCTTATTAAAAGTTATTAATTCAACTTTATTTATATTTGCTGCGCTTTATTATAAACAATATCGCTGATAAACATATTTAATAAATATATTAATAATGTGTTTGTATTAATATATTCCCTTATATCATTTAATTTCGCAAGGGAAACTTATATATCAAAAATTTAATTTAGTGTGTGTTTATATTAATCTTAGAAGACATTTCTGGGCTTGGGTATAAGACTTAAATTAACTTTATATTACATGTTGTCAGAACAACTTCATACAGAGTACGTAAGTCTAATTAGTATTAATTTCCCTGATTCATTCTACGACGATAATATACTTGTCAAGTGTTTACGTTGATGGAAGTGATTTAATGTAGTATGAAAACTTAGACGACAGAATTTTACAATAAGCTTGATAAACATAGATGACTGTGCTCTAGTTTGGCAGGAAATTTCTGTACTGTTCTAGTACAAACGAGATTATAACTAACCCCTAATCCTTTCTAGCAAGTAGACAGGAATAGGCAGTTAATGAGCTTTCCGTCATCATACTCCATAAAATGTACACGAATAACTTAATTTAATCGAATAATATCTTCTGCAGCATTTATACTTTCCATCTATTCACAAATTACTTCCGACTCTAATATAAACAGGTGTTATCGTTATTGAAATTACTCGATTTAATCGGTTCGTGTGTAATTTAATTGTAGCTGATGTGGAGTTTTTGAGTTTTTCTAACTATAGAACCTCAAATGCAAAAACTGTTGATATTTTAAAAGAAAATATTTAAAAATTTTCACATATTTTTACTCGAAAGAGTAAGTCTAGACAGGTTTTCAACTCTGTCTCTTAGCTGCCTTGTGAGGATTTAGTGGAAATAATTAAAATAAGTCTGATGTAACCACTTTAAACTTCACAAACAATTTTCTTAATAGAAAAATTTCAGGATAATTTTTGTGATTAATGCAGGTTTTTTCCAAGATGGAAATTCGTGTCTGTTCTAAGAAATTTCCTCAAATTTACGCTTCAAAAATTATTTGCTTTGAGATGTAGTTAAAATAATTAAGAAGAGTCTGATGTAACCATTTAAACTTTATAAACAATTTCTTGACAGAAAACATTTCCAGGATTAATATTTTATGTTTTAGCATAGAAAAAACAGTTCTGCACACAAAAACTTTTATTTTTAAACAGAAAATGCTTAAAATAAATATCATTAGATAGCATGAGGTAGTTGATGATTTTTATGGAAAGCTGAAGGCATTTTTATTTAAAATAAAAGCTTTATTTTGTAGAACTATTTTCTTCTTGTTGTTCATTATCCGGTAAGAAAGTTAATAGGTTATTTTACTATTTGTTCATGATATTATTTTATCAACAATGTGATCAAAGTCTTGTTTAAATATGTAAATTTTTACATTGTGATGTTGAAATAGAAAAATGAAAATATTTTTACATAAATATAGAGTTATTTATTAATGTAAACAGTTTGGTGTTAAAACGAGTTTGTTTTTATAACTATGCTGGAATAAATTTTATATCAAATTTACTTCATTTTATAATATTTAAATAATAATCTAGTGATGTTTAGAAAATAATATTTGTATTTAAATTATCTTAATATATTTATTGGGTTTTTTATATTCATATGTTTACACTCTATTCTCCTACTCTACTATTCTCATACTCTACTATTGGTTTTTTATATTCATATGTTTACACTCTATTCTCCTACTCTACTATTCTCATACTCTATTCTCCTACTCTACTATTCTCATACTCTACTATTTTTATACTAGAGTATGAGAATGGTAAAGTAAAATGAAAGTCTGATGAAACCATATACTGTAA
Organism: Olivierus martensii; assembly: GCA_000484575.1. Lineage (NCBI taxonomy): Eukaryota > Metazoa > Arthropoda > Arachnida > Scorpiones > Buthidae > Olivierus > Olivierus martensii. Next base: position 4,669 of record AYEL01070707.1, on the reverse strand, counting down.
AAGTAATATTTATGAATGAAAACAACATAATATTCTTCATAAGTATTCTCATACTTCTTCATACTTTTTTCTCATACTTCTTATTCTCATACTTTATTATTTTCATACTTTACTATTCTCGTACTCTACTATTCTCATACTTTACTATTTTCATACTTTACTATTCTCATACTCTTTTATTTTTTCATACTCTACTATTCTCATACTTTACTATTATCATACTTTATTATTCTCATACTTTACTACACTATTATAAATTATATCGAATTGACTTCATTTTATAATATTTAAATAATAATTTATTGATGTTTAAAACAATAATATTTATATTTAAACTAACTTAATATATTTATTGGTTTTTTTTATATTCATATGTTTACGCAACTCCATTCTGATACTCTATTGTGCAGTCAATGAAAATTATGTTTGTATTCGTGTATATTTTAATATAATTTTGTTGTTTTATACAAAACAAAAGTTAAGTAACTAAAGTAAATTTCTATAAGGACAGAATTAATTTTAACAAAATTTAGTTTTTTTTTTTTTAAATCTAAAGTTAAAAGTAAAGAAAAACGATTTAAGAATCCGTGTTCGCCACTCTTCTTTACATAGCCACCGTCCGTTTACTTCATTATTTACACACAAACTTTCAGAGTTAGTCTAAAATATATTCTCCAGGGCACGAATGATGCATTTTTTTTTTTCTTCTCCGAATCAATAAAACATTTTCTATCTTGCTATACTCTCAAAAAAATTTTTATATTCTTCGCCGATAACTAAATACCTTTCTCTGACAAGCCTCTTACATAATAAAACAATATTGATTTTCAGTCAATCTTTTATTCACTATTTAATTTTTATCTTTGTTTCGGTTAACTTAAAACTGAAACATAAAAAAAAATATATATATATATAAATCATGAATGTTTATAAAATCTCATCAAAAAATATTTGTTTACCTTTTATAAACCTATTCGCATATTTTATTATTTATAAATCATAAATTTATGATAAGTTTCCAAACATCATATATCAATATGCTACAATGGTAACATATAGTGGAGAACTGTACTCTTTATTAGCAACTGGATGTTGCTATTGCAGCAACAAAAACTTCTATAGCAGCATAGTATTAAATTTTTCCAGTATTATTGGTGTAGTAGCATAAACATTGCTTTGATGTTATAGAAACGACACTAGAAATAATGAAATTTTAAATGGAAGAAGTGTATTTCAGGTGGCAATAGAAGTGTGTGAAGTGGGGTAAATCAGCGTACCACCCAAATAGTCTTAGTAAATTGTTTTGTAAGAGATGAAAAGGAAAAAAAGCATATAAGACAAAGATAGACTGAAAATGTAACGAATTCCATCAACACGACTCTAAGGACCTAGTGATTTTCTGCTTCCGATTTCTTCGATCTGCTCTGGTGCTGGTGAGAAAAGGCTATCTGAAGCAATCAACGATAGTAACAAGAGAAAAGTACTGTCTAAAGTTCTGTAATATTTCTTCGACGAAAGACAATTTCCAGTGAGGCGTAAACAAGCCATACCCCTATGAGGATTGTTAGTTTTCAGCGCTTAAGCGAAACCTTTGGTGCGAAGCGAGTGTAGACCTCTCTTTTCCTTTATATCAGATAATGTGCGAGATTCACCCTTAATGACACACCTTAGACCGTCTGGAAGAAGTGTCTGCCTTTAATGGTAAGGTAGGATACAGAGTGAAATTCCTCTGTGAGTCTTTTTGGTGAATACACTGCCGATTGCCATAATGAATGGCATTCCGTGCTGAGAATGAAGCAATCCTTTCAGTGGTTTGGGAATAAGGTTAAGTACCACTAATTGCACGATGTAGCTAACTTATATTTGTCCAATTGAAAACTATCATCAATCGTTTTACTCTTCCTGAAAGTAAAACGTTTACTGAATTGCTTTAACTGTTAGGAAATTTTTTTTTTCTTTTTTTCCCTCTGTTCTGTGAGTGTCCTTTCGAAAATAAAATACTAATTTTGGTTAAGAGCACATCCCGTGTTACTCGAATTATTTGAAACGTATAACGATTGCACAGAATTTTTTTTATTATTATTATTAAATTTTGTACAAACTTTAACAAGAAATAAAATTTATTTTTATAAATAAAAAGGGAATATAAGAAGAAAAAAAGAAATTTAATAAATTTTTATGAAAATCTAACTGTACGATATGAAATTTTTCAAAGTAAATAAGAAAGTCATCTAAAAATCGAATTAAATATTCATAAATCTGAAGAGAGATATATAATTCAGAAAAATTTATTTTCGTATTAAAATTACAGATTTTTATTAATAATTTATTAAATTTTCCTTCGAAATTGATTTATAATAAAATACTAATTTTGGTTAAGAGCACATCCCGTGTTACTCGAATTATTTGAAACGTGTAACGATTGCACAGATTTTTTTTTTATTATTATTATTAAATTTTGTACAAACTTTAACAAGAAATAAAATTTATTTTTATAAATAAAAAGGGAATATAAGAAGAAAAAAAGAAATTTAATAAATTTTTATGAAAATCTAACTGTACGATATGAAATTTTTCAAAGTAAATAAGAAAGTCATCTAAAAATCGAATTAAATATTCATAAATCTGAAGAGAGATATATAATTCAGAAAAATTTATTTTCGTATTAAAATTACAGATTTTTATTAATAATTTATTAAATTTTCCTTCGAAATTGATTTAAAAATTATTTAATTTAATTTTTTTTTGTTATAAAATGAATTCTACGCATTTTTTTTAAATTTTATTCAAGTAAAGCTCGAAAATCTGCTTTAATTAAATAAATAAGATCTAGTTGTGTAATTATTATTTTTTTTTAATAAAGATTTAGTCATACATGTTTATCAGTCTATCAAAGGATTGGATTACTTTCTTTTTTATATATATAAATTATTGATTTAGATGGAAAGTAATATAATTTTAATGGAAAACAACTATTCATACCTCTTTATTAAAAGCTATACTGAATTTTTAAATAATTTGTAATGATACTTGTACAGTAATATTATGTAAATATTTAAAAATTACCCTGTTAACTTTACATAAATTTTAAATTAAGTTTAATAATTGGTTTAAAATTTATTATTTAAATTTTAATTAACGTACTATAATTATAAACAATTAAAATGGGAGGAAAACAGCATTTAACATTTTTACTAGTTATCTCTTTAAAACTTTACAAGATAAAAAGTAGTAAAGAAGACAAAATATGGTTGAATGTTGTCGATAAAAAAAAGAAGAAGAAGGAGTGAATGATCTAGCAACAAATTCATTTTTCAGTTAGATACTACCATTGATGATAGAAAAGTTGGGATATTAGAAAAATGATTTTTTTTCACATAAATCATTGATGTATAAGTAAAAGAATCGACAGAAAAAAAATTTTCTCCTTTTTTAGCCATAAAGGACAATTTAAACGTTTCAACAGTTTTAACAGTTATAAAATTCATAATTTGTGCGTTATTAATTCTACAAGCCAGAAAATCAAAATGTCTTCTATGATAAAGTTTCTCCAGTTTGTCTGGTAACATATGATATATTTGGGCACTGTGCATAGAAAATGGTAATGACAGAGAACAAAGCAACAATAGCTGAGTTTTAGAAACTAATTATATAAACTTGGAAGAATAACAAACAAGAAATTCCCTTAACAGAATAAATGAATGAATATTTCTATTCTACTCATTCATTCTGTCAATAGATTTAATACAATAAAAGTTTTAAAACGATAATAAACATCATAAAGTTTAACACATATTTATTTTTTCTTTAATAATTTTTAATTTCCAAACAGGATTTAAACGAAAAAATCTACAGTCACATATTTATTTTTTCTTTAATAATTTTTAATTTCCAAACAGGATTTAAACGAAAAAAACTACAGTTTTTTTTTTTAATTATTTATGAGAGTTAAATGCACAGAATCAGATATTTCTTTCAGTAATATTTGATTACATGTTGCATAGTTATCTGGAACTTCTTTGCTTGGTCTCTCATGCAGCCTATAATAATCCTATCAGCAGAGATAGCTTAATAATAACTATTCATGTTTAATAACTAGCCAAAGGTTTCTCCAATGAATAGCTTCATAGCGAGAGGAATGCATTGATTCGCATTGCTCAAGTGATGAAAATCGATACTTTCCTTCTCTCTTTCTGTACATACACCTGCAAAAATTATAATGATAAAAATATTGAGTTATTTATTTATTTTCTGGAACGATTTGTTTATTTTTTATATTTTCCTATACTCGAATATTTATAGGAAAATAGAAAAATAAATAATATAAACTGGAAAAGTTTATAAAGGAAAATAACAAGATATTTTTCTTTATTACTTTCGCGAATTTTTATAGAGTGAACAGTAAACATTTTTTTTCATATTTATTTTACTTATTTTAATCAGTTAAAACATAAAAAGAAAAAAAAATGTATTTTTCAAAAAATAAATACGTGCAAATAAATAAAAATTATTGTAGATTATGTTTAAAAATTATCTATTTTTGCTTATTTAAATTTATTAATTCAGTAGAATTTTTAATTATAGAGTTATAATAATTAAAGCAAATAAAAAATATTATTTTTTTACAGAATTTAATGTTGTTTATAGAATAAATTTTTTTATATATATA
>AYEL01070701.1:0-45141 GCA_000484575.1 Olivierus martensii | reverse complement strand
TGCATTTCCCCCAAGTACGCCCTTACCCCACTCCGCCTTATATATATAGATTTTCTTGATTTAATAAAAAATATATTTCAAATATGTTTATTTGCCAAAATATTTCAATATCAGCTTATAGTTTTCCTATTTTTGTTCCATAAAAATTCGAATATTTAAAACAATTAAATTTATTTTTAAATTAGTATAATTAAGAAATTCTTCATGCTATTGTTTAATTACAGACATTTAAAATCATTTCGATTACGCTATTTATATAAATTTCCATTGTTTGGATTTAAAGGTTAAATAAATATAATAAATATTTCTGAACACGATTTTCTAGTGATTTTATTGATTACCCGTAAAAAAAAATTTAATATATTAGTTCCACGAATCGAGTCAACAATTTTCTGAAACGAATAAACATTTCTCAGAAACCTACCTACATTTTTCATTACTTTTAGTAATAATAACTTCCAAATTCGCTTTTTCTTCTCCGTCTCTTTGCACGACGAAAATTTGTTCATGCTCATCTTCTATGTCATTAATAATTGAAACTATAGATATCTTTTGTTCGGATTCGTGCTCATTTGCAGGATGATCAGTTAATTCAACCAATGCTTTTATTTCTATTTCATCATCTGCTTCTGTTTTATCCTTAAGCATTACTCCTGGAAAGATGCGGATGATCTTTAATTTTTATATAAATTATTAATTAACTCATCTTGTTAAATGCTTACCGATATTTCCAATATATCCGAAATCAAATTCACTTGTATTATTCTGACAAGTAGAAGTGTCCGAACTTAAAATATAATTATTTTGAGTATTATTAGGACAAGGAATATTTCTTCCCGCTGATACAAAGAGTAAATCTTGAACAATGAAAACTGCTTGATTGTCTATAATTGGCGACTTTACTTTAACTAATAGTTTTATGATATAATTAAATTGAACAGTTATTTTAAATGACATCCAAACTGGATCTCTGACTTTTATTTTAATATTATCTTCGAGTAGTTTTACACTTTTTTCTTCCTATAATAAAATATTATATTTAAAATTTTTTCTTCTATGTTTACACATTTTATATTAAAAAATAAAATAAAAAAAAAAACTATGTTAATATCAACAGTGAATGTCAATAATTTCATTATTCAAGTTAATTTAATAGCAAAGTAAAATTTTTTTAAATTATTTCTTCTGATATTAAACCAAAAACCATCTGTATTTTGTTTGCAAAAACATTAAAATCTGGATATTAAATACTACACTTAATTAAGATTGATAAATTAATTGATAGATTGATTGATTTGATAAATTAAGACTTTATATTCTGAATCTTGTTAAGATTGAGGATGTTATAATTTAAAACATGGAAATATGGATTCTAATTGGATATTGTGTTTTTATTTTTAATAGTATTAACAAGATATAATGTACAATTTATAAGATTTTCTCTGTATAACTACTTTATAATTTAAAACATGGAAATATGGATTCTAATTGGATATTGTGTTTTTATTTTTAATTGTATTAACAAGGTATAATGCACAATTTATAAGATTTTCTCTGTATAACTATTACAGTTTAAAATGCTTTAGATTTGAAAATGTTTAAATCATGAAAGATCAGTCAATTGAACATTTGTTAAGAATTTGAATAAATTATTCTGGAACAATTCGTAGTTATTAATGCCTTCCAAGCATACTATTCATTCCAAAGATTAATAAAATCTATCTCAGATATCAGTACAACTTCTTACTTTTTCATTTTATCTATTTCTATATTTATTTTGTTGATTAAAAGCATTTTCGAATGTTGAAAACCATTAACTTTAAGCTGAATTGCATTTCGATATCGATTTCTTAATATTAACCTATTGGAATTATTTAAACTTTTGATAATCATCCTATTTTTTCTTTATCGTAATAAAAGTAGTTTAGTCTGATATATGAATTTTATTTCTAATCTCGCAACAGATCAAAGCAAACTTTGCTGGAAAAAATGTAGTCGTATTTCCCCGACTTATTCCATTATAAAGTTGCCGAAATCCGAGTGTTTTCAAAAAATTTTTACCTTTTTTTGATAAATGTTATTTATTAATTCATTACGCTTGAAAGTGCACTAATCACTAATCAACTTAATTATGCTGTAATGAACAGTTTGCACTTTATTTTGTTTTGTGATTCATAGATTATCTGAGCCAAATTGCACAAAATATATGTTCATAAAAAGGAAACACTTCGACTTTTCACTCTGCAGACCCTGGGTTCGATTTTTGGATTCCACTAAAAAAAGTAAATGCAAAAAGTTATAACAATAAAAAAACAGTGTATAGTAATCCCCTGAAGTTATGTCATAGGTTGTTCCAAAATCGGCGACGTTATTCGAGTAAGATTTTCCCATAAACGTAATGTTAAAATAGAGTGATTGGTTCCAGACAAAAAATATGACCAATAAAATCAGATATATTTATTCTATACGTATGAAATATTTACAAAAATATGTAATCTGACAAATAAAATAAAAAATTAATGCTGTTTGTTATTATTCTAAATGAAGTTTTAAGCAGTTTAAGTGGATATAATCTGTACCATTCTACCAATGAAACGAAGAAGTGGCATTTTCTCTACAAATTATAACCAGTACATCTGGATAATCGCTAAGTCCAATAAGTGCGATGAACAAGTACTCTTAATCATGGCTTAAATAAATCGGTCATGCAGAATTAAACTGCATTTTACCAATCTAGTTTGAATTTTTACTAAGACATTTCGAACTGATGTTTAATTTTCGATTCGTAGAAAATAATCTGCAAATCATAGTTTCTGTCGTATTGAAAAACCCATAGAATTTTCGTGTAATGATTCCCTTCAATTTATACATATTCGTTAAAAGTTTTGATTATGATACTTATTTAAGAAAACAATTGAAAATTTGAGATAAGAAAAAATAAAATAAAATCGAATATTTGAGAGAAAATTCAATATTTCTGTATATAAAAACATCACCTGATATTTCATTTATATCAAAAAATTATCAATTTTATTTTCATAATTATTTTAAATGATAAAAATCAATTAAGTTTAAAATATCCAGAAATAATACTTATATTGTAATGAAGATAATCTTTGTGTTTAAAGAGTTTTCTGCTAATATTAAAAAGAAAATTAATAAGGTTAATTTAAATTAGTTTAAAATTATTAAGAAAAACTTTTCGTATTTGACAATATTTTCGTATTGACTAATATGCAATCTCAACTATTTCCATTCAATAATTATAATATTGTTATATACGTTTTTACGAAATTAAAACACTTAGATTACATAGTATATAATTATATACATAAAATCTTATTCTTAACTATTATTCAAATAGCAGAGATGGAATTTTGATCTTTGTAGAGCAGAAAGATTTTAAGTCCTGATGTATAATTTGAGATCGCGAGATTCAATTTGAAGCGTTTCTATTGAAAATACACTAATATTCTCTAAAGAAAAGCGGCCGAATGGATTCCATTATTACTTCAGAAGCATAGGAAAGGCAGAAAATATGAATGGTTTCAATATTTTAAAAGTTGATTTTAAATTTGAGTTTTACACGTGAGTGAACATCTTAATAACACCAGAACTCATTGCAGGACACTGATTTTATCTTAGAGCTAATACTGGAAAATGAGAAAAGATTGAAAAACTGGTTCCTAGATATTCGAGTTGAGAAACAATGATTTAAGTTTTTATAACCATGGAAATATATCCGATTTAGAGAATTTTCTTCCGTTTCTGATGTTCATTAATTTAGATTTTCAGAGTTGGTTGACATATTGTTCTGAAAGCAAAATTTTGCGCAATAAAGGAATCTGATTTGGTGGACAGCGCAATTTCTTTCCATCAAAAGTGAAATATAAAATAAGACATATAATAAGAGAAAAAAACGCAGAGCAAGATTTTTAAATATATATATATTTATATTTAATTTGAATATTTAGCAATATAAATTGAATTGCTGAAGGAAATATACAAGTCCCTGTAGCGCAGTGGATAGCGCGTTGGACTTCTAATCCAAAGGTCCCGGGTTCGAATCCCGGCAGGGATGAAGCAGTTTTTTGTATCGCCATGTGTTATCCAAACATCTCATTTTACTCTCGCTTGTATTATATAATTAGAATTTCTCTCTCTCATTTAATTTTTCTACAGACGCTATTTATAAGAAGAAGCAAAATAAAATTTTCGAATAATGTGCGAAGAGAGGGAAAAATAGCGAGCAAAAACAGCAACTACCTCATCCCTGCTGGGATTCGAACCAAGAACCTTTGGATTAGAAGTCCAACGCCCTATCCACTAGCGCTACAGGGACTTCTCCATTACTCTTTTCATATAAATTTATATTGTTAAATATTAAAATCGAAATATGAAACTTGTGGTCTATGAAAATCCCGCATTCTGCTTTCTCTTATATTCATTTTTAGATATTATTAAACTGCATTTTATCAATCCATTTTGAACTTTTTCTCAGATATTTCGAATCGATATTTAATTTTCCTTTTCATATCATCGTTTCTGTCGTATTGAAAAACATATAGAATTTTCGTCTAATGATTCCCTTCGATTTATACATATTCGCTAAAAGTTTTGATTATGACACTTATTTAAGAAAACAATTGAAAGTTTGAAGTAAAAAATAAAATCGAAGATTTGAAAGAAAATTCAATATTTCTCTGTGTTAAAACATCACCTAATATTTCGTTTTAATCAAAAAAATTTATCAATTTTATTTTCATAATTATTTTAAAGGTGATCGATTAAGTTTAAAATATCCAGAAATAGTACTTATATTATAATGCAGATAATCTTTATTTTCAGAGTTTTCTGCTAATATTAAAAAAAAATTAATAAGGTTAATTTAAATTAATTTAAAATTAAAATTATTAAATGACTGCTCTAAAAATTTGTAAAGTTCTATGTAAACCATTTGAAAAATTATGCCAGAATGAATGTGTTAGATATTAGTTTCGAAGAAGATGCTTTTTATTATAAAAAATTCTTAGTAATCTTTTTTATAATATAAATTTTATTTCAATAAAAAAACTATACTTACAGGATTTTCACAAGTTATTTCCTTTACAAGTTTCGCATTCATTTCAGGCAAAGTATCTATTGTTCTCTGTCCAATTTTTAAGCTAACTTTCAAGTTAATTTCATCATTTTCAACATAATCTTTTGGCTTTATTGCAACTTTCAATTGTAGCTATGAATTAGAAGAAATAAATCTTATCAGATTAATGAATGAATAATTTAATTTATATTTCAAAGATGCTTACTAAATTTGCAGAACTATTTTCTCGATCGATATAAGAATTACAAACAGTTCCTAAACGAATAATTGCTACTTCTCCTGGACTGCAATCTTCACTGTTAGAATTAGAAACTTTTTTAATTTTTATATATTCTATCTATTAAAATCCTATACATTGCTTACCATGAGGTAGCTTCTACGTCTTCGGGTATGAAGCAAGGATAATTAACACCTAAATATGAGATTCCTGCTGAACATACTTCAAATTCATGATTTGAATGGTCAGGATTTCCTATTGTAGCCGTTATTTCTGTAGCACAAAATTCAGAAAGTTCTATATTTAGAACCAGAAATATCGGTCCATCAATAGCCACCTCATTTTCGGGAATTAGAGTCAAATCTAAAACTTTAGGATCTTCTTCGCACTAAAGATAAATTTTTATTAATTAAAATTTCAAATTTAGCGATATTTTGAGTTGAATTATATTTTAATTTTTACCATTTCTGGTATGGAATCTTCTTCCAAAGCGATTTCCAAATCTTCAGATTGTGAATCAGTATTATAATCTACCAAGAAATTAAAATTTTGACTGTCAGTTGCATCTTCTGATATTTTAACAACTGCTAACAATATCAGCTCATTATCTGAAGAAGATTGATCTGAATCGGAAGTTCCTGAAAAGTAAGAGAATAAAGATGATTTAATATTAACAATTAAATAGCTTTTAATTTAAAATTATGTTGATACCTATATTTGATAGAGCTCTAAATTTTATCGTAGAACTCTCAATTCCTTTATCTTCGCGTGGTTGGTAAGTAGCAGGAATATCACGTTCCACACAAGGCAAGTTCTTCCCGGCATCTTTCACACGAAGAATACATACGCTACTTGTATCTGCCAGTGATTTAACTGTAATTGTGAACTGACCGATTGAATCTGGAGCAGAAAATATATTAATCAATATTTGCACTGGATAACCGGCAGCTACTTTTTCGGCTAATGGTGTAAAACTGATAACAGGTTTCTTTTCCTATAAAATATTAAAATAAAATATTTTACTTACATATAAGTGCATAATCCGCTAAAATGAATTCAAAAATTAAATTTAAAGAAGGCAATAAGCCTTCTTTAAATTTAATTTTATTTCTGAAAATTTTTACATATGAAATTATATAAATAATTATTATTAAACATCATATATTATTTATAGATATAACCTACTATATACTAGGTAGAAAATAAGTAATAATAATTATCATACGCTGCATATATGCAATTTATAATAAGGTAACTGAGGGTAATACGACCAGTGCTGCTAATATGGCCACGTGGCAGTTTCAGCGTTAGTTTTAACGTTTACCAAAAGATGACTTCACTAACTTGAAAACGTAGCTAATAGGAAGCTACAGCCGCGCCTCGAGCGGGATTTGTTGAATAACCTTTCCAGGAGAAGAGATTATCTGTTTTTGTCTGACTTCCGGGACAGCCGTAGATATTTTGATCTGGTAAGTTTACCTTTTTTTCGTGTAGTTATTGAATTGGAAAACTATAATGTACTGTTAAATCTGTTAGGTATTTTAATGCGCTTCAATAACATTTGATGAATTTTTTCAAATCATTTATGGTTCGGGCATGAATCACAACAGTTTTCAGAAACCTAGCTGCAGAGTAAAATGGCCACTACCTGCATGCTGTTATTCTTTCAAAAATCATGAACTTTTTTTGTTTCAATCTTATTCTACCTATCTTATAGTGTTTTTTATGTTCAGGTTACATGTTACCAAGAAAACAGAGAACTAGGGGCAACTGGAGTCAGGAGAATATGAGCTTGGCTGTAGCTGTAGTTAGAGAAGATAAGCTGTTTCGAAATAGAAATAAAGTTGTTCATAAAAAATAATGAAGTTGTGTCTTTTTTTCATTGCCCTTTTTGCTTAAGTGAAGAAAAATTTAGTAGAAATGGATTTATTGAAAAAATTAGGAAACTGGCCGAATCACTGGCCATATTACCTTCAAAAAAAGGTGTTTTGCGAAATTCTAAATTTGAAAGTGAAGATCAAAAATGAATACAAAAAATCTTTAAAAGAGGACAGATAATACTAATAACCATGTGTTTTTTTCATTTTTTCAACTTTACCACAACCATCACAACTTTAGTTTAAAATAAGAGTGGCCGTATTATCTCAGTGCCCTTATATTATGATAGAAAAAAAGGTGTTTTGCGAAATTCTAAATTTGAAAGTGAAAATCAAAAATGAATACAAAAACTCTTTGTTTTGCGAAATTCTAAATTTGAAAGTGAAGATCAAAAATGAATACAAAAAATCTTTAAAAGAGGACAGATAATACTAATAACCATGTGTTTTTTTCATTTTTTCAACTTTACCACAACCATCACAACTTTAGTTTGAAATAAGAGTGGTCGTATTATCTCAGTGCCCTTATATTATGATAATCATTACGACAAATGATAACTTTACTATTAATAGTCAACTAACAATAAAAAAACGTTAAATATTTAAACTAAGCATTAAACTTTTGATAATAAAGTGCAGTATCGACAATAACGGAACATTATCGGCAGTAATGTAAACGATAAGCTGTTACAATAGTGCTGTTTTCATGTATAAAATTAGTATATTTTATTGTTTTTAATATCATTGAAAATTGAGCAAATGCATAAGTCGTGGATTTTCTATAATAGCGAATAAAACATTTCAAGAATTACTTCTGTAACGGAGATTTCTTCTTTAGTAAAAGTGTATTTGACTTCAGATGCCCACATCGATTTTGATCCAATTGTCAATCCTACTGTCAACTCGTATTCAGTTTGGTCTTCGGATTCCGAACACGATGGCATTGAAGCTACGACTTTAAGAATAAAATTGTTTTCGTCAGTTTCTTTTCTATTTATTGCTCCGACATCTCCTAAATTCAGTATTGCTCTGTTGCTCTCTAAACACGTTGGTGCGGAAGCATCACTAAAAATAAAATAATAATTTACCATTCAGTAATATAAATTGCGTATAAATTCTAATAAATATCCTTACATTAAATTATAAGTAGCGTTCTGATTGATTTCATCTATGTGCATTCTCATGCATGGAAGATGAGTTCCCACTTCGATTAGTTCGCTCATACAAATTCTGAGAATCGAATTTTCGTCGGCTGCAGCTTCGAAAACTAGATCTCCGTAGCTAACTCCAGCTGCTACTGAAACGATAACATGGAATGCGATTGCTCCTTCATTGTATAATAAATCCCACGAAGCAGCATTTTCTACTATGACTGTAGGTACCGGCGAATCCACCTAAAATTGAAACATTTTTAAGCATAACAGATTAAAATGAATCATAGTTCTGGAATGTTTTAATGCATATTTACAACTTCTCCAATCGTTAATTTCCCAACTGGAAATGCTTTAAATCCATCCGAAGTTTCGACTAAAATCTCAGGCTGTAATTCAGTACCAGCTGTCGATTGACTGTGTGAAACGATTCTCATTATAATTTCTATTAGGACAATAGAATCGTTGTATTTTCCAGGAGATCTCTGAAATTATAAGTTAAATGTTCAAAATTTACAAATGCAATTCATTTAAATATATCTACTTCAGTGGTTCTCAACCTTTTTTCTATTGAAGAACACATTTTAATATTTTAAAATTTGGCGGCACACCTAAATATTTTAAATAATAATTTAGATTTAACAACGAATTTTTATTATTTATTCTAATTTATTACATTCAGATTACAGACATACTCGTATACGGGATCATTAAATAGCAGCCCTTAAGTTATAGCGCCACCTACGGTATTTATTACATTCAGATTACAGACATACTCGTATACGGGATCATTAAATAGCAGCCCTTATTAAGTTATAGCGCCACCTACGTATTTTGTCTTTTTTTGAGAAACTATAATTTTAGTTTAATTTTTATTCCTTAATTTTTAAATTTGAATAATTTTGGCGAAAATTAAAAAGAAATTCGAAGGTTAGATTTTTCTAACGACACCCTATTCTAGGAATCGATTCAGTGGTTCGACTGCAAAAGAGATATCCAACCAACCACGTTTCACTATTAATATATATGATTCATACAATTACATACATTCAGTTCTTATACATGCATACAATTCATTCTTAATTTTTCGCGGCACAGTAGTGTGTTGAGAGCCACTGATCTACTTACTTGATCTGTAACGTAAATTCTGTCTAGCGTAATGAGATATGTTTTATCTTCAATGTATTCGGATACTACATCTTTTTCACAAGGCACAAAAGGGATATTAAAGCTATTATCAGCCTTAAGGAATCTGGCTCCACAGGGCTCCATTTGTTCCTTTTCATCCACTTTTGGTACGATCACCTTAATATTGTTAATAAGATAACCTGCAAGATTTTCCGGTTCAGAATATAAGAAGTAAGATATCAAACTTCCGGGTGAAACATTTTCATCTTCACTTAGCGATATTGTTACTTCTTTCGGATAAAATGTAATCTGCAAAAATAATTTTAGAAACGAAAATATATTTTACAAATTCACTGTAAGTTTTATATAGTAATTTTATAATTATTCACATCACTGGCTTCATCTTTATCTTTGATGGTCACTTTTATAATGGAAGACCATAATCTGACTTCATCAAGTAAAATTCCGAGTGTTATATCAACATCTTTTCCTACATTATCAGAGTTATTGTGAGCAAAAAATGCGACGGTGAATGTAATCTTGTTACCATCGTTACTCAATTCCTTATCCAGTGGACCTTTAATTTAATTATAACTTATTAATTATAATCAAAATTTTGATACAGCTTTTAAATAAAAATACTCACCAGTATTAGTTATCACGCCAAGATTCAAGTTTGCTTCCGTATGTAAGCAAGTTTCATTATTACCCACGTATGTGGCATTGTAGTAATATATATCTTCACGATTGCAAGTATAATAGTCTCCAAATTCTAAAAAAAGTCACGTTCTTATTTTATAATAGCATCATATTAATGAAAGATGAAACTATATTAAATAAATTACCTTTTACACCTAAATGACCCACGGTGAGGATTTCATTATCCTCTATATATGCATTTACTGTCACGAAAGCTGATCGGAAAGCTATCCAGGCTTCAATAGTAAATACACCTGCTTTATCAATATTTATGTCCGTTGATCCAGTAACCTCTGGCTTAATTTCGGCCGAATCATTAGTCTAGAATATACAACGGGCATAAAACATGTCAATACTTCTCATGGAATTCATGAAAAAAATTTCTTACTTAATTGCTTTGTTTAAAAACTTAAATAACTTAATATGCATTTATCTTTCATATAATTAAAAGTTTATATAGATAGTTTGAAAATGTTAATGCGAAAATTTATAGATCATTTTACATTTTACTCACTGCTTCAATTGGAGTTATTGGTTCTTGTACAAGCCAAACGAAATTTTCCTTATTAAATTCGGCACCAGTTGTTATAAAATGTTCTTGATCGAAAGTTGTATCTTTGTTACGTATTTGAGTAACAAAATAATTTATTATTATTTGGCCTTCAGTTCCTTTATTAGTTATCTCTCCAAAGTTAATCAGCACACGATCAGCCTATAAAATAGAATGAAATTCAATAATTTTCTGAAATTTAATATTATTATTAAAATAAGTTCATTTTTAACAGCATAATATATAATTTTTTTTGCAAACGTATTATTATCAAATTTGCTACAGATTAATCAAAAAAATTACAATATGAAAATTAGTAGAGGAAGAGAAGAACGAAAAGAAATGATCCTTTGTTAATTTTTGGTTTCATTATAACTTTAAAAGATTCAGTTAAATAAAAATTTAATGTTTCGCTGATCAAACAGCAAACTTAATGAGTGAGAAGGAAGTATTTGTTGCTAATATATATTTTTTAGGATAGACAACTAGTTTGTTAAAATAATCAAATTTTTCTTTAGATATATATCTTCAAAAATTGTGATATAATCAAATTATTTTTAAAACATGCGCTTGTCTTTGATTTCGCCTTCGAAATGTATGACATGTATTATATATTATATACAGGAATTTAAAAATTGATATCATTTTATGGTTTGTTGTTTTTTATGTAACTTTTTATAAAAGAAAAACAATTGAAAAAAGAGATATCTACCAGTATTATCTGTATTTTAACCAAACAAAAACTAAAATTGTGAAATAAAATAAACAATAGCATTTTGCATTTTGCGACTGACTGATATTAATAAATTTTCTGAGAAGTCAGAGCAATTCTGATCAATTTTAATATTTCAAATCATATAATCAAGAATCTTCTTTAATTTAAGAATTTTGTGTTAATTTTTTATTATTAATATTTTGTGGCACAAGTTATTCTTTTGAATCATAAAATGCACAAATAGAACATTTTTATATTGATTAGTGACTTATTATCAAGTTAAATAAATATACGCTGGATCGAAAACATTGAGATGAAATATTAATACTTTCAAGTGATTTGACAAGATACTTGGACTCTGCATAGATTGTGAATTGAAGATCTTAAGGTATGTATAGCACTTGCTCCTCTAGTTATGAACATTTCTACTTGCGAACATTCGTTTCACTTATTACGAACTTACGAAATTTCAAAACCATTTCGATAATTTTAAACAATATTAAATAGAATACTCTAGCAAAATCAATATTATATAAAATTATATATTTATTATTCTATTATGACAGAATGTCAACATAGATGCGATTGTCCAAAAATCTCTCGCTTTATAATCGGAACTTTTTGTTCAAATCTGTGAGATACGAAACTTCTAATTGGTACAGTTGTGAAATACATTACACAGTATATAAAGTTATTTCAGTAGTTTTCGAGGCCAAAACAAAACTTACGTACGAATTACGTAATTAGAGGACTACGTGTATTCAAACCAATGAAAATAAATATGTTGTTTCTAATATAAAATCTTTATTTGTACTCTTGAACTACAAGTGGATGTGAACAAATAGATGACAAATATTTGTCATTCATAATGTTTAATTTAGCCATATATATTTAAAATACATGGATAAACTGATTTATCCATGTATTCATGAGATAGGAATCAGCATGCAGAGTCTAGACTAATGAAAAATTCTAAAAATGAGAACTAATTCCGAATCCTTCAAATGGAAAATTTCGCATATCTCACGTAGATTATCAATAACCAGTAGCATAAGTTGAGCAACTGCATAGCATTTTCGTGAAATAAGATACCTGCCGCAATTGTATTAAAATAGGAATTAATTTATGAACATTGTTTAACCATATTATATTTCATAATTATTATTTGTCCTTTGTTATTTTTATTATACTGAAATCTGCAGACAGCAGACATTGTAACAATTGTTCTATTACGCAAAAATTATTTACAATTCCTTTTTATTGTAAATAATTATTGCAATAATAAAGTCTAGTTGAGAATAACAATTAAAAACAATTAAATTGTTTTTAATTGTTATTCTCAACTAAATTTCTTTTTGACAATGGTTGAATTTTCTGAGTACAGAATTGTTAATATTTCTTTTTATTTAACTTATTTGATAAAAAAAAAATGTCTTCATGTATTATTTGTGCAAATATTTACAAAACTGGTTATTATTTTTTAAATATTAATATCTTAATATATTTTAAGCACTAATTAAATATGACGATACCATCTCATTAACGTGATGGCGAAATTTCAGTCCTTTACAGAACCATTATTAAATAATTCAGTATACAGTACATACTAAGATATAGCTAAAATTATTTGAAATTCAACAGTAAAGAAACAAAAGTTTTTATTTATTGACATTTTAATTATCTACTATCTTGACATCTAAAGAGTTTCAGGGTCTCTTTATCGTGATACATTCAATATATAATATTTTATTTAAAATGTTCGAAAAATATAGAAGGCAGATAAATTTAAAATTTATATTAATTGTTATTCAATCTATTCTCTCTTCTATTTTGGATATAAGATTATCTCCAAAATAGGAGAGAGAATCAATCGGTAACTTTTAACTTTTAAGCACTTAAAATATACAGAAGATTGTATTAACGTAGATGCATTAATTCCATAGATTGGACTAAATTTTTGTTATTGAGGATAAAATGTTATTGTTTATCATTAATAATTTATTAAAGATTAAGAAGTTATGCTATAAAAATTAATAATCAAATTATCACATCTTTTAAATCAACTATTGGAAATTTTCTGTAAAGTTCTCTGTTCTTTATAGTTTATTCAGAGCCTATTTTTTCAATCACAAATTCTATAGTACTTGAATTTGCAAATGACATTAAGGTGTCAAATTCATATTCTTTAATTTAAAAAAATGATACAATAATTTTAAATAATTGGCTTTTAAAAAATAATGTCTATCATTTCTTTGGAAAATAAATTCATGAAATATTCCTTAAAAACTACTACTTTTGTAACAAATTTTCTAAAACGCACAAAGATTTAGGTATTATTTTTGATAGAAACTAATCTTTGATAACAACATTAATAAATTACGAAAGATTTATATTGAAATATTGAATTTTATTGAAGATATTTGAAATATATATCAAACTCTGAACTTCCGTGTTTCTTTTTTCATTCGTTTATCATATCAAAGATATCACATAGTATTTCTTTTTATGTAGGTGCATATACTTATTTTTTATTAAAAATTGATTCATTGTTAAAACGAGTTGTAAACTTATATTCAAAATTACTCCATATCTCCAAGGCCGTAGATTATTTATACAAATTACAAGCATTAAAAACTCGGGATTTTAAAAATTTAATTTGCAAAATATGACGAAATATAATTGAAAAAATTTATTATGAGTGTTTACTTAATAATATACAGGTATATCTAATTATCAATTAAGCAACAATAATATAATGTCCATTAAAAAGTTAAAACTAAAAAGAGCATTTGGTATAAGAGCTTTTAAAAGTTTTAATAATTTTATTTAAATTTTGATGTATTATAAAATTATTATTATTTTTTGAGGGGGACACGTTTAGAGAAAATTTTCTCCTATGATATATACTCAATAATAAAATATTATATTTATAATAAATAAAAATATTTCCTTTATTTCTAAAAATAATGAATATATTTTATTCATTCTCTAAATAGTTACCAAATAATAACTGACGGATAAATGAAAACAATAGAAAGATATTTTTCAAAAAATATAATCAAATATTATAATTTGTTAGGAATAATCAAATATAGTTTGATTAATAGTGTTAGAATTATTTGATTTGAGTTTGACCGCAATTTTCAACAAAATTATTTAAAATTCTTAGCTGGAGTTAAAAAACTAAACGAATACTTACTATTGTATCGTTCCAGATATATTCCACTGTCGGCTCGTCAATCGAATAAGAAATGGATTTAGAAACTGTTTCTACTGTAACGCCACATATTGCAAATGTGGGTGTATAGCTTTCATTGCATATTTGTTTTGTGAAAATTTCTACAGTAACGTCTAATCCACTGACCATGGGAAGTTTCACAGTTATTTGAAAGTTGATAGTTTTTCCGACTTCTGATTTATCATCGCCATCTCTTTTTATTTCGAAATAATTTGAAGATGCCTAACAAAAATGAACAGTTAATTGCTTTATATAAAAAATATCTGAATATTATAAATAGAATTTAATATATTTCAGAGAAACTAAAGATATTGCCTGTCTTTTTTCTCTACGAAGAAATTCCTCACGAGTTTTCTTGGAGACGTTTTTATTGTTTTGTTCTTTATTCAATTTATAATTTTTTAGATAAAATTTGACCTGCGAAATATAAAATAATTCTTTATTAATTTATTACGCGCCATTTTGGTGAAATATAATAGTTTTCTCCACCTGAATTGTACTATCTTGATTTGGAGTGTTATTCAGACCTTTTACTTTGATTAGAATGGAATAAAAGTCAACGGAAAGAAGACCAGTTGGATTTTTAATAAATAACTCTCCAGTTATACTATTTATAGTGAAATAATCCTTTTCGTCTATTATGTAATATCGAATAATAGAACAATCACACTTCGACGAATTTCTTCCACACGTAACAACATAGTCGTTATCGTAAGCTTCGGCAAAATAAACAGGATTTGATGTCCAAGGATCTCTAATGTATACTTCATCAACAGGATAATTAAACGCAGGTTGATATTTGTCCTCTATAAAAATTATTAAATTAATTTTTTCAAGAAATTTATGAGAAATTTAATTCAAATAACAGTAAAATTAAGTAAACATAAATACATGTGATAAGTAAATAAAAACCTACCATATATATTGCAGCTATCACCATGGTAACAGGCATCACAGATACAGTGCCCCAAAACATCGCAGTTCCCATGGTAACAAGGTATTGATCTAGATAAGAAGAGAAACTGCTTAATAAAAGTAACTTTAATTATTATTTAATTCCAAGTATTTAGAAGGAAATACATAACTACTGATAATGTACTCATACTAAATTCATAACTACGAATCATTTAAGCTGTTAATACATGGTGAATTATTATATTTATTAACTCTAACGTTTTTATTCAGAATAATATTATATAAAGCGTTATTTAATTCGCGAAATAATTATTAGATGCAAAATGCAACAAATTATATTCACCTTTCGCACAATCCTTCCGGGCAGTCTTCGTCATATTTTGTGCAAAATTTGATACAAACAGTTACTGTGTAAAAAATAAGTAATATTTATTTTCTAATATTTTTATTTTTTTTATGTTTTGATAGTTATTTTAGTATCAAATTTGTAATTCTTTCTGGATTATACGTATGATTTTATAGGAAAAAACACGCATAAAATCCGCAAAAAATTTTCTTCATTTTAGATTAGTATGTTAGTTGAACTTCTGAATTATTGTTCCGTGATGATTTCTATAGAATTATCATAGGATAACAATTATTATATGAGTATTAATAATATTGTTCCAGGATATACTATATCATGGAACAATTATTCATATCTTAAAACCTTATTAGCAGTTAATAATGTTAATTGATTTTTTTTTTTCTTATGAATAAAATTTCTAGCACATTTTCAGAATAATTAAACAAAAAACTATAAAAAAATAAATTGTTTTCAATGGATAAAATCTTTCATTAAATATAAATTCAGCTATAAAATAAAATTAGGCGAATTTAATAATGGCTAATTAAAGGAAAAAATAATTAAATAAAGACCGAAATCATTTTTAAATTCTTTCAATTAAGAAGAATAAAATCAGATTTTAGATATTTAAATAAAATTGTCATTACGGTCGCCAAATGATTTGCAAACTTAAATAATTTTATAAAGTAAATTGTATATAATGCGCTACTTAGAGATTTTTAAAATAAAATTTTCAGTCATTCTTGAGTTTTCTATTTATTTTTAAATAATTTCGTTAAAAATGCATTATTAGAATTTGATTATAAATGAAAGAATGCATTTTTCGTTTATAATAAAATTCTAATAATGCATTTTTAACAAAATTATTTAAATAAATAGAAAACTTAAGAATTGCTTGAAAAGTTTATATAAAAAATAATAATAATAATAATACATTTTCCTATTCATTTTTTCAAAATTACATTTCTAATAAAATGAAATATTTTTCTTTAAAAACATTCACTGGAAACTTAGTGCTTATTAAAATAACTACTGTGCAGTGATTTTAATATAATTCAAACTATTTGTTTAAAATTTGATAAAAATACCTTTCAAAAAAAGGATGATAATTGTTATCTTTTCCATTCTTTCGGCGGGACACACTTAAGAATATATAAGCATTGTTGTGTTAATAATAATAATGATATGTATATAAAAGTAGAGGAATGTTTATACATTTCTGTTGCCTGGTACCTTATCAGTGCGTGACATCTGCCTTATGAGACAATCGAGAGATTTTCGAGATAATTAACATTAAAAAAAAAATTCAATAACATTTAGTTGATGATAAAAAAATTTTATATTACAAAGTATAAATCTGAAAATAAATCACCGTTTTTAAAACTATACAAAATGATTTTCTTAAGTTACTGTTTAAGTAATACTGTATTGTATGCAATAAACTTAAAAAAATTGTGATATTTATTTTTTTTTTAATTTCGTACGTTTTAAATATCTTATTGGATATACAAAAATGTTAGTGAGTTAAGAATTGTAATTTTCTCTTCATTATAATTTTTGACGAAAAAATATGAAGATATAATTGTTTTAAATTTATTATAAAATTATACAGAAATATATAAACTAAATAAAATTTAAGTTCATTATTGTGTTTAGATTTGAATATGGAAGAATTTATCGTCCCAGAAGATTTCTGTATCACGTTGCATAATTTCATTAAATGTAATTAATTTACTTCGTCTTTCATGTCTAATCAAATTCAAATTTAATTAATGTGATATTATTTATTTATGAAATTAAACTGTATTAATATCTTAAATAATCTAATTGTTATAATTTAAGAGAAACTTTCATGGATTTCAGTCATGGATTAAATGATTGAAAGTAAACATAATAATTATATTAATTAACAGTCCGTACATATAATATTAATATTATAGTATATTATAATTGCCCAATTCTATGAAGAAGGGGTTAGCTAGACTACAGAACGGGGATCGGATGTGAAAGTCTGGACTCTTCATATAAATTTTTTATCCAGATCCACTGGATGGAAAGAGATTTTTCAACACGCTCGGATTTTTTTAAAAATTCTTTCATTGCTATGCTATAATTTTATATTGTATATTATATATTTATACATATATAGTAGTGGAAGAAATTATTGCATCACCGTTTCATAAGTAGTATATTTAGCAGTCCAGCCGTTGTATGTGGAAATAATGTAGTACTAATGATTTTCAACAATAGCCAGCAATGCAAATAACATAAATATATTTAATGAATGACTTAATACATCACAACTGTCTATGAATTAGTGAATTACAGTTACGAATCAAATGGACTGTTGTTCTAAACAATATTGTAACAATTTTAAAAATGGACTCAAATAAACTAATTAGATGATTCTGAGGTCAGAAAAACGAAAAAAAAGTCCCTAGTAGTCTATTTATTTAATTTTTACTTAATTTTCCTAATTTTTATCTAGTATTTACCTAGTTTACAGTTTTAATGCAATAATTCACGAGCATTTCAAAATTCCGACAAACTTATAGGGCGATGCAATAATTTTTCTATTATTGCATATAAAATGAGATTTTTATAAATATTCAGCGCAAAAATGATTCAATTGTTTAATTAAATGATCCGCGCTAAGGGATAGAACATAAATGGTTATAGCCCATCATCCTAAAAGACCGGATTCAATTCCTGGTCCCGAAGAACCTAGAATCGAATCCTTTGGAAATTTATTCGAAGGAGACCCGGCAGTGGATAATTGATTCCCATTTTCTACAATCTAATTAACTACTACACAGGCGTGGACAGCATATAGCAGGACCCACCATATAGTAATCAATAAATTAGGAAGTGGCGTCATCTATTGACAAAAAATTAACTAGAACCAATTTTTTGAATCTATTACTATTACTAAAATTTTTGAATCATGTGATATAAACTAATGAAAAATAATGCTTATAATTTATAAACTGGTTCTTTTATTTCTTTTAATTAAATGAAAAATATAAAGTGATATTTTTTTCTAAATTAATTACTGTATTAAAATATCGCCAAATGAACTATATGATAATATTATTGTTTTCTTTTTTTTTTAATTAGTGCCCAATCTACATATGCAAATTTTCACTCGGTTATAGCCATTCTTTCGGTGCACAAATATATTTTAATTGAGAATCAAATTTTCATTTTGAAAAATAAAATAATATTCTAAATATCAGCTATTTATCTTGTTTCAAGATGGTGTAAAAGTGATGCTTTTATTTTGATATATTGTAACAATGCAATTGTACTATATAACCTAAAATACAGCCAATAATTAATTTATTTATTTCAAAATGGCAAACTAAATCTATTGACCAAAGACTAGCATGTCAGATCTCATATATTATATATTACTAATACAGCAATAAAATATTTTTTATTATTATATATCCCTGTACCTATCGTTCTGCGGATATGGTAGGACCCCTGTATCAGCAAAACTGGGTACCAAATCTTTCCGCGGATAGTAGCGAACATTATATACTGTACATAGTGTACATATTTATGATAAAGTTTAATTTATAAAATAGAACAATAAAATTAAATAAAATAGAACAATTTTATAATAATAAAAAATATACTCTCTCTCTCTCTCTAAAATATTTAAATATTGTACTGTACTCACACGTTTTCTTCGTTCTTTTTCTTGTGATTATGTGATAATGATACAATGCCTATGTGATGTGATGAAAGAAACTTAAATTATGAATATCTACTATTTTACTGAATTTTTTATTTAATTTTTTCGGACCGCGGTTAAGTGAAACCGTGGATACGGGGGCTTCGATTTATATAGTATACTAAAGAATTTACTGAAAAAATATATAATAAAAGTAAAATATTTTACTGTATTTCAAAACTATTAATTTTTTATACAGTAATTTTAAAAAATTCATTCCAGTACGATTTTACATCATAAATTTCCGATTTATTATTATTGATTAATTAATATGATAATTTCTGTACATTTCAAATTTCTATATTTAGTCTTTCACGAATTACGCTATTTAAAGCAGATTATCAAAATGAAAATAGAATTTTTGGAATATAATTATTATCTCCATACTATTTTTATAATTTAAATGAAAATCTTTTTTTAATAAAAAAACTGTATTTTTGAGTAGATAAAAGTAATTATATTTTGTTGGTTTGTTTCAAAGTTTCAGAAGAAATTAGTGAAACCAGAAAAATATTTAAAAACTACAAAATATAATATAAAAATATTTTTTTTTATTGGATTCGTTGTTTTTATTTTCATTTTTCATTAAGCGAGTGTACTTTTTAGGAAATTTTTTATTTCCTAAAGTACATAAAATATAAACTTCAGTTTATTTTCGTTTTCTTCGTTCATCATTTAATTAAACTTTGAAGAACTATATATTAATTTCATTCCGAATAAACATTCACAATATGTTTTCAAATAAGACAGAATGTAGTAATAGTATTTTTAATAATTGATTATTACATTAAAATAAATAAAAAAAAATCTTTTTAACTTAAAATCAAACTGTATTTTTTATTTAAAATCCCATTAATAATATCTGGAAAGAAAGAATATATTTTTTATGTTCTGAATTTTAGATTAAATTGTTAAAATTAATAATATTTTTTATTTATTGTATTTTATATATAATGCAATATTTAATTATTGCCATACACGATACAAGTAGTAATAACCTTGACAGCAGCAAAGTTGGAAAAGACAAAATATCGGCAATTTCCTTCGTTTTTATATTAAAAAAAATGGAGTAAGAAAAAATAATAATATTTCTTCCATAAATCTTCAGAAAGTATTGAAGATACTTTCTGAAGATAGTATTTATTATGCTAAACATTTCTCTCAAATAAATTTGTCAGATCAATAATATTTAACTTGAAACTAAAATTGCAGTAGGTTGAATTGGGTCGAAATGATTCTTATAATAAAAAACAATTGGTGATTTGGCTTGAGTTACTATCATTTATTTCCGAAAAAGCTATGCTATTCTCCCATATATAACATTTAATTAATTCAACTATGGTTTTAATAAACTATTCGATAAAATATAGCCTAACTAATTGTGATCACACAAATAAAACTAATCTAACCTACTTCAAAAATATATAAGATATTTACTGCTATTTAAATCAGCTATACATAGCAGACTCTCGATTAACTGGAGCCGATTGGGGCCGGTTAAACGAATGACCAATTAATCCGAAAATTCATGCAAATTACCAATTTTATATTGTAAATCAAATAATTTATAAATATATATAAATGTTTATTTAACATTTACTTACTTGTTAGATAAAAAAATCAGTAATCTTCAATTATGTATTAGATTTAAACTCAGTTTTGGAATTAATTTATTTTTGTGCCAATTTTTATACTGTACTGCTTTACTTCTTTTACTAATAAGATATGAGGATTAAACGTTTTCATTCTATATTATGCTAAACATTTCTCTCAAATAAATTTGTCAGATCAATAATATTTAACTTGAAACTAAAATTGCAGTAGGTTGAATTGGGTCGAAATGATTCTTATAATAAAAAACAATTGGTGATTTGGCTTGAGTTACTATCATTTATCGTGATTATAGCCTTAGATAAGTATAGTCACCTTAATCCAAAATAAAGATAATAACAATAAAATGACTTGCACAAGACTTTCAAATTTCTCTTATTGTTCCAAATATGTTTAAATCGATTTAGAATATGTGATATAACAAATAAAAATTTATGTTAATCTCTAATATTAATGCCTGATTACTAATATAAAATCATATGATCATTTATATATATACTGAATTAGAATTGTCTATATAAATTTGACAAAGAAGCAAGTATATTATTATAGAAAATGGACATAATTAAAAACAACTTTTTAAGAGGGAAAAAATAATGCTAGTTCCTTTTGTGATTCTGAATATCGAATATTTTTTGCGAAAATAATTATCTTCTTATTTGTCTGTTTATTGAGAGAATAAAATAATATTTATTATAAATTCAACTGATTGTAAATCATGGTAATATGCCAAACAACATCATAAGCAGTAATTATACCTATTATAATTAAAAATATAGAATGTTGACTATATGTTTTAATTACTTTTTAATTATAATAAATTTGTTTAATGAAATAATACAAAATTTGTATAGAAAAATATATTGATAATTTATATATATTTTTTGTATAATATATTAGGTTAGTTTGCATTACTGTATTGAATCATCGAGGGCTATTTTTGGCAGCAGCCACTCGTACACAGGCCTCCAACACCCACGATCAGTCAGCCAGAAGGTTGAAGGATAGGGCTCTTTGGCGTAGAACCCCATCCTTCAGATAGAAAATAAAAAATATTTAAAATAAACGAAATGCTTCAGATTTCGTTTATTTTAAATTTTCATTTTTTTATTAAATTTTTCATTTTAATTATTCAAGCATTTATTTTAGCGCTTAAAGAAGTTTAATTATTTTAATATTTATAAATAAAAACAAATTAATTTAGCGTTTAATAATTTAATTTAACGTTTAAAAACATGTAATCATTGCATTTTATTGTTTGTTTGGACCATGGATGTATTCTCTATGGCTATAATCAAGATAAATGATAGTAACTCAAGCCAAATCACTAATTGTCTTTTATTACAAGAATCATTTCGACCCAAATTCAACATGCTGCAATTTTAGTTTCAAGTTAATTATTCCTGATAAACTGGAGATTGGGATCCAGATTTGAACCCAGTCCTCCAAAGAGGTAAGTAAATGCTTATCACGCCGCCATCCGGCTGACTTAAATGATAAAGAAATTAATTAAATACTTCAATAATTATTATAAGGAAGCTTCAATTTTTTATTCTATATTTCTTTACCTATCGCTTTTTACCTGTAGTTACTAAGCGATGAAATATTTCATTGCCCACCACGGTCTGTCAAGTAGAGAATGGGATTCAACGAGCAGGGCCCGGACCTGTTCTGAAAATTGGAGGAGTGCGACTCAGAAATTGAACAGGATCCTTTAAGCTAGGTTGACACGATCAGAGCACACTCGGACCCACTCGGACCGCTTCATCCGAGTAGAGTAAACTCGGATGGCAACCAAAATACTCGGACAGAATGACAGCAGATTGGAAGTTTAAAATGGCGGAAAGGACTAAACGATCGCGTAAGTGGAGCGAAGCTGAAACTATTAGATTCGTATAACTGATTTTATCAATAATACTTAAACTCAACAAGCAATAAATATGATATAAATAAGCTAAACAGATTTATACAATTTTCTCTAATAGCATAGGAAAAAGACTCGTCGATCATCGAATTTGTCCTTGAAAGTTCTTCTTTCTTTGAAAAGGGTATAATAGCATGAAGCTTAGCCACTCCTGATATATAACATATACCAGCATATACGCGTGTGATCAGCTGAATCACTAAGCCTATCAAAATTTAATTTTAATCCAAGTTAATTAATGAATTATATATAACATATACCAGCATATACGCGTGTGATCAGCTGAATCACTAAGCCTATCAAATTTAATTTTAATCCAAGTTAATTAATGAATAAGATAAATATTGAATTGAAAAAAAAATTACTGGCTAGAGAAATGCGCTCAAAACAGATTTATACAATTTTCTCTAATAGCATAGGGCCATGTAGAATCAATCTAGTCACTAAAGACTATCAAAATTTAACTTAATAATATTAAATAAGGTAATTAAGATATTATATATAGTAAAGTAGGGATAGACTATACATTAAAAATAATATAACAAACTTTTTAATTAAAATATGAAATCTGAATTTCAATAGCTTAAAGCAGCGCTTCTCAAACTTTTCCACTTGGCGACCCCTTTTACTCCGAGAAAATATTTTCGCGATCCTGGGTATAGGGGTATATAAATTAGGAATACGAATTAAAACATTTGTTAAAATTTCTGCACCCCCAAATTTTGTTACGCGACCCACACTTTGAAAAGGACTGGCTTAAAGAAATAGTACCCATCAGTGTATCTCACATCCACCATTAAATTCAAATACAATAATCAGGTGACTATTATAATCTAATGGGATGGCTCAGTTACGCGCCATTGTCATCCAATAATATTGCCCAGATAGCATATCAGGTGGGCGTTGTAAACCAATGAGATTACTCAATTAGCGTTAAGCCTGAGTCTCACAGGCGCAAAATGCGACTTAAATACGTCGGCGTATCGACGCTGATGATCTCACTTAAGGCTGTTATAATAAAGAAACATCAATATAAAAAACAAACAACAACAATCTGTAAAGAATGCAAAAATACACAACATATTAAATCCTACATAGTATGAATATTAGCAAAAACATGAAAAGGATGATCTAGTTCTCTTTTGTTTGAATATAGACTAGGCTTATAAATAAATTATGCATACTTAAGACTTCATAATTATTTAAGGATTAATAAATATTTTTTTTTATAATTAGTTTTTCTAATTAATAAATGTATGAATGTTATTGATACTGCATATCATATAATATATATACAGGGTGATTCAAAAAATTTGTATCAAAATTTACACACTTGTAGAGGATAAAATTCTGAGTAGAAAAGTCTAGTCACGTTTTCTGATTTGAGATTCCAGTTAAAAAATATAAAGCGTGAAAGTTTTGTGATGTCATTTCTGTTTCAGTCACAAGGAAATGGAAAAGAAATTGACAGTATGTTTATTTGCATTTTTAAAATCATCTATAAATTTTAACTACTTAAAAACTATCCTAAAAAAATTTAGAGCATGGAGAACAGATTGTTTATTAAATTAGCACCAATTATTTAAATAAAAAACATAATTGCTTTACAAATACAACATTTATTTTCGAACAGCAATTTAACTTTTGAAAATGATTATGTTTGAAAATCTGCATTTGTAAAACAATTATGTTTAATTTATATAATCGGTCACTAATTTAATAAACAATCTGTTCTCCATGCTCTAAATTTTTTAAAGATAGTTTTTAATTAGTTAAATTTATAGATGATTTTAAAAATGCAAATTAACATATTTAAAAAATAATTTTTGATTGAACCAGAAATGATGTCATAAAACTTTCACGCCTTATATCTTATAAACAGAGCCTCAAATCAGAAAACACGAAAATTATTAATAATATAAATAAATTTTTAATATTTTTAATTTATGAATTATAAAATATCTTTAATTTTCATAATCAGTTTTCTTTATTCTATTTTTCTATAACTAATGATTAAGCATTTATATGAATAAATACTGTAAATCTAATATTTTAGATTCATTATTTTGCTATAAAATTTTCTTCAGTATTTAATATTTAAAATATTATTACAAAATAAGCATACTCAAAGAATGATATTTTTAGTGATAAAATATAGGCACAATTCTAAATAACATATACAGTCAAACCTGTTTTTATGCGGTCGGTTTTTGTGCGTTATTTTTTTTAATTACATTTTTTAATTAATTTTTATTCGTTATATGCATTTGATGGAATGTTTTTTATATACTGCACAAAAAAATTGCACATAAAAATCGCACAAAAAAAAAATATCGCACAAAAACCGACCGCATAAAAACAGGTTTGACTGTATGTTTCAATTATCAGATATAAGCAATTGTTTATCACTAATCATATACCATTATAGTTATGTATATGACTTTTTTTATATAGATATCTTTTACTTGTATTCTTTTCCATAAATAGTCAGATATAAGCTTATTAACAGTAAATATATATATTTATATATTTAGGTCCAGAAAGCATGCATCTCTTGATCAACCATCTCCTCCATCAGCTAGTTCAATTTCTCCTCGTTGTAAACATCCATTATTAGGAAAATATGATGATGATTTTCCACTAAGGAAAACAGGTAAGCAATTTTTTCTTTTAAAATTTTTAAGAAGTTTAATTATAATGCAAATTTTGAAATTTGTCAAGGAATATTTCTACTACTCATGCCATAAACTATAAAAAAAATTAAGACTATGTCATCATTTAGAGAGGAATTAAATAATATGCTTATTAGATGACATTAGTGTATCTAACATAAAATTCATGTATTATTGATTCCTGCTTTAATCTGTAATATTTTAATATATATTTTATTATTTGACTGTATATATGTATATATCAGGTTGAAATTTTCAGAATAAAAATAGTTCTTATGTTGTCTCATCTTACAAAATCCTAGGCATACTTATTCAATTAATATTTTTTTTTATAAGCAATTTTAAAATCATATCTTTTTGACATTTACTTTAACCTGTTCAATACCTGTGCCTTGTATACACATCAAGATGCAAAACAAAAAAATGATAAAAAACAATATAAAAAAAATTCAATCCTGATTTTATTAATCCAGCTTTTGCAAATTGAATTTTTTTGTGTGCATCATCATCATCATTTGTCCGTAGCTGGCGACTGCGGAGGAGGGCGTCCTCTTAACCAGTACGCTGCTGTCGGTGCCACAGGATCCCGTGAGCTTTTCACAACTTCTTTCCAATTTTGTCGATCTAAGACTATATACTGAGCTTCTTCAACAGATAGACGCTGTTTCTGTAGATCATCCTCGATATGTTTCATCCATGTTTTCTTTGGTGCCGCACGTTGAATTTTCCAGCTGGAAGGCCTGTCACTCCAGAGCAATGAATGTGGGAGCCGCTTGTTGTTCATGCGGCAAACATGTCCAAACCATTGCAGATGGCGTTTCTGGATCTCATCCGTGATTGATGGTTGATGGTTGCATCTTTTTCGAATGGCCTCATTTCGAATACGGTCACAGACAGAGAGGTCTAAGATTTGTCTCAGACATCTCATCTGAAAAATGTCGAGCTTTTTCACATCTGCAGCTAATAATGTCCATGTTTCAGTGCCATATAATAGGATTGGGATGATTAGCGTTCGGTAAAGACGGATCTTGGTGTTGAGGGTGATGTTTGGTTTTTTCCAAACACACCACTTAAGTGATGTAAATGCTGCGGCCGCTTGTCCGAGCCGGCTGTTGACTTCGGCCGACGACGCTGTTTGCTTCTCTTGTATCACCAATCCCAGGTACTTAAATTCCCTAACCTGCTCAATCTGTGCACCATCGAGATGGATGTGCGCTGGTGAATCATCTGTGTTTAAGACTTTCGTCTTCTCAGCATTGATCTTGAGCCCATATGATTGAGCTATTCGAGCGATGTCATATAAACAGTCGGTTGCCTCAGCATCTGAGTCAGCGAAGATGGCACTGTCATCTGCGAACATTAAATCTGTCACAAATCCATCTCTGGCAAATTTGATGCCTCGTCGGTCCTTGAACACTCTGCGCATGACTGCATCTATAACTATGTTAAAAAGCAGTGGCGAAGCGACGTCTCCCTGGCGGACTCCAATCTGGACTGGGAATTCATCAGAGAGCCCATTTCGAATTCGGACGCTGCTGGTAGATTCTCTGTATGATGTTTGAAGAATTCTGATGAATTTCGTTGGTACATGCTCTGTTTCCAGCGCCCTCCACAATGCAGGTCGGTGTATGCAGTCGAAAGCGGATTTGAAGTCAATGAAGACCACCACCGTTCGTTGACCACATCAAATTCGTTTCTCGGCCAGTTGGCGGAGAATAAATATTTGGTCAATACACCCACGATTTGGTCGAAAACCAGCCTGCTCCTCTCTGCTCGTTTGTTCGCTGAGTTTCTGTACTCTTAATTGAATGATCTTCATAAACACTTTCCCAATGATTGAGAGGAGACTGATGCCACGATAGTTCTTACATTCTCTGCTATCCCCTTTCTTCAGTATCGGCACAACAATTGCTTTTTTCCATGCTGATGGTATACACTCTGATTGCCAGATGCGTGCCAGGAGAACATGTAGCCATTGCAATAGGATTTCACCACCAGCTTTAATCATTTCGGTGGTGACTTGGTCGATGCCCGGCACCTTTCCATTCTTTAGTGATTTGATTGCTGCCTTAACTTCAACAATGGTCGGGGTGTTATCGGAAAATGGATTCGCAGGTGGGCTGACATATGGTGGATCAGGCAGCGATCCTTGAGGTGGATTGGGATTGTATAGCTGATCGAAAAATTCACGCCAGCGTTGTAGGCGTTCACTAGTCGAACTTACAAAAGAGCCATCCACCTTTTTGATGTTATCATTCGTTGAGTTTATCTTGCCACCAAGTCTTCTGATTGTCTGATACAGTATCCGGTATTCGTGCTGTGATGCAGCCTCTTCCAGTTGGGCTGCAACATTGTTCCAGTATATTTCACGATCCTCCTTCAGCTTCCGTCACACTCTTTGGTTCAATCTCCTATACTCTTCAAAGTTGATGTGCTTTGCTCGTTTCCGTTCCACCACCAGGTCCAAACATTCATTTGAAATCCACGACTGTGTCCAATGGAGTATGATTGGGCACAGGGATGCAGCACATTTGGTAATAGCCTCAGATATATGGGCCTGTTCAATGTCGATATTGTCAGAGTGGGGGAGTAGTGAAAACTTGTTTGATAAAGCTAATTGGAATTTACGTCCAATCGCAGGGTCCTGGAGGCACTTCCAGTCCCTCTTGGTGGGTGGCAGGTCTCTTTTCTTTGTTCTGCGGAGTCGTAGTCGCGACTTCGCACAGATGAGGTAGTGATCGGATCCACAATCAGGACTACGCATGGCTCGCACGTCTTGGAGCATCGATCATGGAATTTACGTCCAATCGCAGGGTCCTGGAGGCACTTCCAGTCCCTCTTGGTGGGTGGCAGGTCTCTTTTCTTTGTTCTGCGGAGTCGTAGTCGCGACTTCGCACAGATGAGGTAGTGATCGGATCCACAATCAGGACTACGCATGGCTCGCACGTCTTGGAGCATTGATCAAAAGGGATTATTGATCAGAACATAGTCCAGCATTGCTGAGTCTTTCCCAGCTGGGTTCCGCCATGTTAGTCGGTGCTTTGTGGGATGTTGAAAGACTGTTGTTTCCAATGACAAGGTTGTTTGTTGCTGCAAACGATAGAAGTCGCAGTCCATTGTCGTTCATTTCACCATGGCCGAAACGGCCAAGCGTTTCTTTCCAGCCGTTTCTGTTGGTGCCAACATGGGCGTTGAAGTCACCAGCCAATATGATGACCTCGGTTCTTGGTAATGAATCCATTATGACTTGAAGTTGGGTATAGAAGGCATACTTACAGCATCTGGGCTTGTTTCAGTTGGCGTGTAGACAGATATTATGTGTGTCTTGATTGTGCCATCGATTGAGAGGATTGCCAATCAGTCGGAAATTGGATGGAAGGCAATGACACTCTGGGTGGCCCTCTTGTTGGCCATAAAACCGATGCCAGATTCCTACTTATCACCTCCAGAGTAGAAGAGTGTAAGAGATTCGTCGACCATCGGCGGGCTTATCACTAACGTGCCGGATCCTGTGAGTCGTAGTTCCGATATTGCTGCGATGGAGATTTTGCATTTCATCAGTTCAGCGGCGATTATTTCCTTTTGGCTGACATGGTGGCCCGTTCGAACGTTCCATGCGGCGATACGTATTTCATTTTTTGGTGTGAAATGTTTAAGTCTTTGGCCAGTAGTCCATTTCTTGCCAACACCCTGGTTTCCCAATGTTTGTGCATCAGCTGCCCCGAATGCGGTAGCATTATTTGCCATTTGTAAGCTCGTTTGATCCATTTGGTTTCATGCCTGAGTTTCATGGCCACCGTGGCAAGGTGACCAACCCTCCTCCTTTTGCAGCCGGGCTTGGGACCATATGCCCCCTGACAATGGGTCCTAAATTGTTTCATGGCCACCGTGGCAAGGTGACCAACCCTCCTCCTTTCGCAGCCGGGCTTGGGACCATATGCCCTCTGACGATGGGTCCTAAATATTTCCAATTACCAAAAAATTTTTTAAATTATTTATAAAAAACATTATTTATATTTAAATGGCTTATTAGAATTTGGAATTTTTTATCCTATCCTGTCAACTTTATAGTCAAACCTATCAAACCCATTTTGATTATGCAATTCAATAAATGATATTTTGAAAATTTTTGAAAAAATTCTAATTTTTTTCAAATATACAATAAAGTTCTGAAAATAAAAAAAAAAATATTCTAGATAAGAAAATGTTGATAATTCTGTTAAAATAAACTAAAATATATTGTGTGTTCATTTTTTGTTTTAATTTCCCCAAAATTTATGAGAAACTTGTGAAAAATGAAATGTAAACACCCTCATGCCATTTAAAGGTGACATCGCATTTTTATTATTTTATTGCACTACTCTTTTTCTGGCTGATTGCAGCCAACCCACTTTGGACATGGGTGTGCAATAGTGTAAACACCCTCATGCCATTTAAAGGTGACATCGCATTTTTATTATTTTATTGCACTACTATTTTTCTGGTTGATTGCAGCCAACCCACTTTGGACATGAGTGTGCAATAAGTTTGGATTTACAATACACCAGCATCAGTCCAATTAGAAGAACAGAAAATATAGTATCTATGTATCAGATAAGGCCATTTTCATATATGTTAGGATTTTTTCATATAAATAAAAAAAAATTTATAAAAAGTACTGCAAAAAATTCTGTAAATATTGTATAGTAAGAACAAGTTAATAAAAATGACAATATTTCATTGATGATTTTTTTTTAATAATTAGAGGAAGGTGGGGCATAATGGGAACGTTAAAGTTTAAAGAAACACAGGGAAGTAACTTTTAGAGATAAAAACATGAAAGTTTATATTTTAAGGTTCATTTGTATGTAACGTATAAAATGAATCAGTTTTATAAAATATAAGCAATGTAACGCACGAGAAATTTAAGGATTTATTGAAAATGCAAAATGCCCCGTCTTGCCCCATGAGGTGGGGTAAGATGGTGACTAATATTATTCCTTACAATATTCACAAATAAATACTGTTTCAGTATCGTCTTCATCGATACTTGCACATGAGCAGTGAGCCCACTTCTGACATGTATTGCACATGGCCCAAACTTCTTTTGATGTTGAATATAAATTACCACAATAAGAGGCACTCTGTATCTTCTTTATCTAATTTTGATTTCTTCTTCTGTGGCTTCTTTGTCTTTGTTTTTTTGAAGTTTAGCTTTCTTTTTGGTAGGCCTACTTCCATGGGGTGGACATTGTCTGCTGTAACAGCTCTTTGTAAGGTGTACTGGTCAAAACGGCAGTTTTGCCTCTTCGTCTCCTGGTCTTTTTTGAATAGTTTTCACTAACTTGAGGTATGGGAAGGATGTTGCCTGGAGAAACGTGTTTGTCCTGCTTCTTGCTTTGCTCTTCACTTATTTGTGGATTCTCTTCTGCAGACCAGTGAGAGCAGCCAGGTTGGGGATCATCTCGTGGAGTTTGGCTGACTGGTGTGGAGCCACAATCTGAACGTGCTGTAGGTCCAGTCTCAGTTGTTTTTGCTGCCAGAAAGTCAGCCTCGCTGAAAACATCCGAATTAACTGGCCAAATGCCTGTTTTCCTGAAAGCGTTTATTGCTGTTGTCATGGTGGCTGCTTGGACGAAAGCATTTCCAAATAATTCTGCAATTTGAAACATGCTTACTACACGTCCAGGATGAGAACGCAGCCATTTCGTGATTTCTTCATCATAGTAGGTGCTTAATGGTTTCATAAAAGCAACATCCAGAGGTTGAAGGCGATGAGTGCAATGAGGTGGAA
Organism: Olivierus martensii; assembly: GCA_000484575.1. NCBI lineage: Eukaryota > Metazoa > Arthropoda > Arachnida > Scorpiones > Buthidae > Olivierus > Olivierus martensii. The sequence goes on along the minus strand of AYEL01070701.1, from coordinate 13,485 downwards.
AACAGAGAAGGACAACTCCACTTTCCTTGCCTGATCGATTAGTCTTATGTTTTTGGTATGTGTAGAATTGGAAGGTCCGGAATTACGTCCGGAGCCTCCCTTGAGTTCCGACCCGTCCCCCTCTCTCTAACTTCAGTTCTTGGCGTAGACCAAAATGCTATGTCCACGTGAAATTCATTTCTTTTCACCCAGTCCAAGAAAAAACATACTGCGTTACAAAGACTCCATCAAAACTCCTTTATTAGTATAAACAATAAATAAAACTTACAGAACTTCAAAGTATTAATGATTCCCCTCCTGTATTCCAAGTAAAGATGTCCAGCTAGACATAAAAATTTTGACGAACAGTCACACCATCCAGGATGGGACATCGTCGACTCCCTCTATCGGCATACAATTTATCCATATTAAGATTTACATATTTTTCAAACCACATAAGGTTTTCTTCAAAAACATCATTTATCTTTACCTTAATTCAATACTAATAATTATAATATTACATTGCAATAAATTAAATTAAATTGTTAACATTTTTACAAATGAACAAGATGAAACATAGTCTGCAGAAACGAAGATGGCTGCACTCATCCAACACCACCCACAACACCGAAGCACCCGCAAAAACCTCGTAAGTAACATTTTACTTTCTTTTTCAACAATTCTTTACCTCCACATCCTTCACAGAATGCCCATCCAAAAGAAGGAGAACCGGTGTTTTCTTTGAAGCACCCGTCATCTGAACGAATTACTCAAACCATGTTTCAAATATTTCGGTTTGCATCCACCCACTTGGATGACATCTAGCCCAAGTACCAGGTGCTGAACCATTTAGAAGCTCTGGCTTCATTCGCTGCCGTGGGTATACTAACATAGGAGGCAAATAGGACAGTTCAGGATTGCGCTTCATGAACCCTCTTAACCAGTCTTTTCCTGCTTCCTGCTTGACTCAATAAAAAATGTGTTTCTTTTTATTTTTTCAGCAAGCTGATATGCCAATTTTCTTAGTTCAGTGGTGCTTAGGCCAAAAAACCTTCCTTCCATAGTCTTTAGATAGTCTACCATTTCCTTCTCTTCCTCCTTGTTAAAAACTGACTGAAATGGTCCCATTTTCGCCTTAAGTGGTTCATGTTTTGCTTCTGGATCTTCTTTCCATTTCTTTACTTTTCTTTCTAGGGTAGTCTGAGGAACATGGAATATTTGTGATGCCTTCCTGTAGCCCATCTTTCCTTCCAACACACTTTCCATGGCCTGACGCATAGCATCCTCTGTCCAATTTTGTCTATGAGTTATGCGAATATATTTTCAAACCATAATCTGCAAGGAAAACCCAAACATATCAGTATTGTTGTCATTTTGAATCATATTCATTGCAACCCTTTTTAGCTTTCGCGAAATCCAGTCATGCTTAGATTTCCAAGGCATGGGGCAAGATGGGGAACTTCCCCAGCTTGCCTGACCCCATCTTGCCCCATTACCACTTGTCGACATATCTACTCCATGTGTAAGAAATACGCCACTGAGAAATTTGCTAATGATCGAGAAATATTACTAATATATATCATTATTTATAGGAAGAATATTATTAAAGAAAGTTAAAATATTCCAACCTTGTCATACACTCCAGTTTCTTCCAAAATAAGATCAAGACATTCAAACAGCAGAGAAAATACTTTCTCCTCGTGTAGCTTGAAAACAACACTTTCGAAAATGGCGGCGTTCTTTCCCATAATTCCTAAGGTTCCACGTAAGAAGTCGACAAAATATTTTTCAGGTGGCGACACCTATTTCAAAGATATAATACATACACCGTCTTGCCCCACCTTCCCCTATATGATGTAATTTCATTCAAGAGAAGTTATATAACTTGTGTTTTTTTTTTTTTTTTTTAAAAATGCAATATAATAAAATAACAATAAAACATGAGTCATTTTTTTTTTTTTTTTTTATATATAAAAAATTTCTGAAAATTTCAGCTGAATTTTTTCATTCATGGCTCATTTTGTTCAGATGATTTTTGCTATCTAAAAATATCAATTATTTTGTTGGGTGGCTAAAATTTCATATAGAAATATTGATTTTTGGTTAATCTCATACACATAATGAAAAGTTGTGGAAAAAACAAAATTTGAAGAAATGGTTAGTGTTAGAAAAAGAACAAAAAATGCAATAAATACTAAAAATTTCAAAAGATTTTGATGAAAATTAAGATGAGATATCACAATTTTAACTTTCATATTTTTTTCTTTGCATATTAATTAGACTTAATTTTAAAACGTCAGCGCTCAAAAGATTAATAATGTTATAATTTTTTTTAATATATCAGATTTGCTAAATACAAAAATCTAAATTTTACTAATGTAGTTTAATAATAGATCTTATTGACTTTAATAATATATCTAATTGGATTTACATTGATATAGTATTTAGGCATTTGAAGATGGTTGATGGACAAAAAGTAGTGATTCAATATTCCCGGTCCTAAGTTAATAAAGCTTAGATATCTTCACTAAAGATGAAGAATATTGGTTACTCTGTGTAAAGTGATCAGGAAAAACAAAACTATTCAAAATACCTTTTTGTAAAGTGAAAAGGAATTTAATTCACAATGAATTTTTAATAAAAGTTTATCTTATTTTGACTATACTAATCAGTTATAATAAACTCCAAAATATGTTTTATTTTTGTTGTTGTTATGTTTTGCAAAGTAAATCCTCAAGGATGATGATCAGATAAAACCTAAAACATATCAAATGAGTCCTTGATGCTTATAATAGAAATTTAATAATTTGAAATAAATTTTTGGCTAATGTTTAGCACCATCTCAGAATTAACAATTAAACTAATTAAATTAAAAGGTAAGTCCAATATCTATGATTCCAAATCCTGAAATTCTTTACATTAATGACTGAAGAATCAATCTGTCAGGTGGCCTCAATTGTCTAGTTTTTAGGACATTAGGATATTAGCTGAAGGTTCCCAGTTCAATTCCAACTGAGTCACATTTTTTCTTCAAATAAATTAATTATAAATTCTATTTCAGTTATTAAATCATACATGGAGTCACTCATAATTTAATTATTAATTTATTTGTTAATTCCAAGATGCAACAACATTAATCAAAATTAATTTCAAATTATTAAATTTCTATTATAAACATCAAGGAATCATTTGTCATCTATTAGGTTTGTTGTGTTTTAGTATAGCAGAAGTTATGAATATTTTTCTAAATTGTTTAAAGAGAAAGATAATAATTCCATTTTATATATCAAAATTTAGGAAGTTATTTGTATCTAAATAAGTTGACAAACTAGTCAATACATATATAATTATTTTTTTTATAAAATAAATTTAAATATTTTAAATATTACATTTAAATAGTCCGTTACATTAAAAAATTTTTCAGTTTCTTATTTAAATAATTCTTGAATGTAATATAATTATTTGGCACTACAGTTATTTAAAAAGAAGTTAAATCTAAAGCATTTTAGAAGAAACGCCAGATAAAATCTATTCATTCTAACAATTTCTGCTTCTCCATTAGACCATCATCAGGAATAGATGAAGTTTTTCCCATTAATTCATTATAGTTTTAAATAATATGGTAGTTTATAAAATTTTTCAGATTCAATATAGTAAATATAAATTCTAAAAGTTTTTTATTCGGTGTATATTTGTTTTGGAATTAAAAAAATAATAATAAATTACCAATATTAAAAATTGCATACTTTAATAGAAGAATCTGAATTATTTTAAAGTTGTTTTATTATTATTATCTTAATACAATAAATTATATCATTTATATGCATTTTTTCTAAAGACTATGGATTAAAGTTCAGTAATATTCTATTAACTGTTTGTTAATAGATTAATTTTCAAATAAAAATATTAATTTCAATACATGCATTCAAATAAAATATTATTAATTATATTCCATAACAATTTACCACATTCAGAAACAAAACATTACATAAGATATCTGAAACAGTTTATTTAATATGATAAGAAAATCAAAGATATCAGTAATCTTTTATCTATATTATTGTTACTAATACAACTTTAACTTTTGTATTGTATTATGAACAATATCTGTTAGATATAAAAGCTATTCAAGCATATCAAGCTGGAAAATTTCTTTTCTAAAGTACAAATAACATCATTAAATATCCCTTTCAAACTTACCAGATGGCATGTATAAAAACAATTTATTAAAAGACTATAATTTCAAAAACCACTGAACTTAGAAATTATAACAAATATTAATAATTTAAACTTGTATTATTGAATTTGATCCCATTAACTACTTTCTAATAACCAAGAAACATAATTTATCCTGAAATAAAATATAGATCATCAAAATTTGAAATGTATTTTTAACTGTTAAAATTATTATTAGTCAAGATAAGGAAGCACTTAGTTATATTAAATTATACCTTAGGTTATTGTCTGCTATCCAAATAAAACCAAATGACTCATACTACCTGTTTCATTTTTTTCCTTGCATATAATTGATTTAAATATAGATTATTATAAAAATGCATGCTTTTGATTAAATGCATATATACCGATTATTTTACAATTTCATTTTATTATTATTATAATTTATTGAATAATAAATTTAACTCAATATTTTACAAATGTCAAATTTTCATGTTATCGATGTTCTGGGATCAAAGGTCATGCAATCATTGCAGTTACATCCTATTTGCTACTATTGCTCTTATAATAAATTTGATACTCAAACGATCATAATCTTTCAGTGAGAATAATGCATCCTTTATAATCATTTCATGCAGCAATTAATAAATATTAATTTAATAGGCCATTATTATTAATTCACATACTGTATTGTCAATATGAGTCAAAGTGAGTTTTATAATGTTTACAAAGACAGAAAACAGGATGCATATAATGATCGGCACAGGAGAGATTATTTTGAAGTAGCCTGCACTAAATATATAACAAATCGTTGTTTATAAAATAAAAATCTCGCAAAATAAATTCGTAATTTTCGTAAGGAAACGGTTGGGATTTCTGATCCCACATTGCATATTCTGGTAGAAATAAAAACATCCGTTTATCCCGTTTCCTTTTAACTAAAGCTTTTTAATATTTATTTCTGACTGCAGGATAGAGAATTCTACTCCGCTGATTGAAGCCGGTTTTGGAACAATGACTTATGATTAAAAATTTACCTTTTATTATATATTCTCCAAATTTTCCCGATTTTATTCCTTCGCTAAGTATCTCGAGCACTATATTATATATACAACAGTATCTCTCGGATTAATTTTAATGTTTTGATTCGATCACGACAAACTACCATCCCTCGACTCCATGCTCGTACGACTACTGACTTGACTGTTACCAACAACACATTCACGGGATTCAGCTGCATTGATAGCGCCCCCTCATTATTTATTACTATCGATGAATATATTAAATAAAACAAATTATGACGTTTACGAAAGTTCATTAGCTTTTTAAATGCAAATGCTGTTTAATTAACAATTTTAATTTCAAGAATAATACATTGCTTTTAATATTTAAATCTTGTTTTAGATACAAGTTAGCATTTAGAGAAACGATTTAACTTTTTTTTTCTTTTTATGCCTTTTACATCTAAAGATATCAAATGGCGGGGCTGTTTCGAAACTTGCACGCACCACCCACTGCTGTGATGGGATTATAAGATTAGGTGAAGGATTTAGATCGACAAGTCAAACATGGAATCTTCTGAGATTGGAATTCGAATTCTTAAAATGAATACCTTATCGTAAGATCAACTGTTAGATTGAATTAATGGTTTTGGTTTTGTTTCGATGTAAAAAATTATTCAGATTCCAACATTGATGATTGAATCCGAATCTTCCCAGTGGAGAATCAGATAGTATTTTCTCTAAATTGAAACATTAAAAACTTCATATTTGAAGATATTGTTAAAAGAAAACATTTTTTCTTAACTTCTATTGAATGTTTTGTTTATTACTGTAAAAAGGTTCATTCAGAACGAAATGTGAATGTCGAAGAGGATTGCTTCCAATTCAGAACAAAAATTTAGTTAATCGGCTTTGATTTAAAGAATAAAAAATAAAATTTAATTCCCTTCTGTCATTTCCGGAAAGCATGATTGATAGGAACATAGTCGATAACAGAAAACCGTTTCGCAAGCAGATGGGATAGTATCGAATATTATATAGCACTGAAACGTATCAAACATCATAATCGATATAACAACAACTTCAATATGTGGAAATGCTTGGAAAAATAAATAATGTTTTGCTTGATAAATACGAACAATGTAATGTATAAATACTACAATTGCAAGGTATATAAATCACAGATATTTAAAACGAGTATCACATTGCTCGTTCTGCAGTCTATCTGTGTACAGTACTGTTATCTATTCAACTAATTTGTGAGTCAAACTATATACAGTATGACTCTCATTTTGACTGTAAATTTTAATATATTTCAATATTAATTGCGCATTTTAATTGTATATGGTTTATTATTTATTGTAATTTCTAAAGATATCATTTTTCTGTATTAGGATTATTTAATTTGTTCTTGTTATGTTTCGTTGCTATTTAACATTCTTATCTTTTCGTCTTAATGAAATTGCATTTTTGTTATCTGTCCATCTGACAATCATACTTGATGGATTATAATTTTAAATACGGTAAAGTTTTGTAGAAACTAAAACGATTCATTAAGAAAGTTTCTGTTATATTTTCTTCTTAATTTTTCCAGAGAATCATCTGGTTTCAACATTTTTTATATCATATGTATTTGGGGTATCCAAAATACCCTGTATATTTTATCTAATACAACAATCCACACAATAATTCCCTGAAGAAAAATAAACTTAATAGATGAAACTTTGTTCAAATATATATAAAAAAGAATCATTAATTCTACATATATCATGCCTTTAGTAAGCTGATTCTCAAAATTAATTTATTCAGTTCTAAAAGCGGGACCAATGTTTTTAATTTCTTAATTCTTTTTTAAATTTATAATAATAGTTATAAGATTTAGTTTTGAGTGCATTCTCAATATTAGATCTAATATTGACAGTTTCTGAAAAATCTAACAAGCGCATGTTTTTCTAACAAGATGCATAAACAAATGAATCTTGCAATAAAATGTTTGAAAATTTTTTTTTTACAAATATCACAATGACATTGATTCTTGGAATGTAAAGTTGGAAGTATTTTCAGTTTCTGCAGAAAGAACCAGTGGGTGAAGCTTCGTTAAATTTGATATCCATGTTTCAAACCATAAAGAAGAGATTTATAAAATAAAATTAATTCCAAAAATCACCACGAGTTACCAATAATGCGGAGTCCACGGCAATTAATTTAAAAAATATTCTGTCAATATTAATTAATTTAATTATCTCATGGTAAATTTTAATCAATGGTAATCAGCGTGAGTAAATAACTGCTGAAGCGAAAACAAAAAATGTTGCTAAAGATGTGTCATTTCATTGTTAGTGTCAATTGGATGAAGTTTTGGATGTGATGGCATTGGTCAACAACCAATAATTGCCAGATAACATTCTCAAAGGCAGTTTAAAAAATCTGTCGTACGTGTCGTGTAATGCAGTTTGTTATGCTCTTTATCTGGGATATTAACACAAAATGCGATTGGATTGTATTCATAAGTTTAATATCCACATATTTACAGGAAGTACAGATCATGATAGAATCGTCTATCGAACGACACGTATCAAGACAAGAAGCAGTGCTGCTACTACAGTGAAGCACTTTTATACACATGGATTCCTCATTTACTGCAGCTGTTAACATCATTTCGTAAACAGTGAGTGTCTTTCGTTACTTAGCGTCCATTTTGTTTTACGCGAAATGAATCATGGGAACGGCACTAAGAATCTTGGGGAAAACGACGCTTACTGGGATTGTGGGAACCCGCAAGCGGAATTACCCCTCGCGTTTATCTGCGGCGGTTTTTGACCATTCCGCTTTTCGTAGTGGCTAGGGGAACCAACCTCAACTCTTTGCGTTCGGCCTTGTTCTCGCAATCAGGGCGTTTTTATTTTGCACATTTTACGCCCCCTTTCCAATCAAGGAGATTACTAAGAGGCGGGGCCAGTTCCAACCACGGGCTACACCCACACCCGTGGAGGGGGGCCGGATGATGAAAAACGGGGATCACCGGGCCAGGCCCAGTACCCCCGAAAAAGTCCGGGACCAGACCCGGGACGCGAACCGGAGTCTTCCCGCGTGGCACGCCAATGCGTTACCACTCGGCCATCCGGCCGCGTGCCGAGAGGGGGTGAAATCTGAAACTTTTGTCACGGGCCCGGCATCGAAAAGGGCCCGACGTGCCACATAACGTGTCCGATAGTTCACAGGCCGCCGCCAGAGCGCACTGTCTACCATCCAAAGCAGTCGTGCCAAAATAAACTATTTCATATATAACAATAATTTAGACGAAGATTTTGTGATTGTAAAATGTGCAACTGTATAGTGTAGGCCATGTGTGATATGTAATGTATCGAATTTTAAATTTATTGTACATTTTTTAAAATGTTTAATGTTTTATATGACTTTTATTAAACCCAAAGCGATACACTTTTTTAAGTGGGGTCCAGATCTTAGACTTTGTAACGGCCCGAAAATTTTTCTCGGCGGCCCTGCTCGCAATGCTCTGACATTGTTTAGCAACCAAACTTTTAACATTTGAAATATATATTGTATTAACTTATTTTTAAAAATATTTTGAAGATTGAATTCGATAGTATTATTGTTATTTTTTTGCTTTTCACTTGCTAAATCGATTAACTCCATCAGTCACACAAAAATTATAATAAAAATATAGTATATCCTTGAAATAATCGTTCTTATGTATTTTATATGTCGTTAGATAAAAGCTACACCTGTAATAATACATTCTACAATATTTATTTGAATTTATATTTTAAAGAGAATTTTAGAAAACGATGTATATTATTTTATCATGTTTCTCTACTTTTTGTTTTGTGGAGTTAATCGATTTGGCAAGTGAGCGACTCATATGTAAAATTTATTAAAAATAATATATAAATCGGTGTATCTCTGTAAAATGATTATATAAATCATTATTCATCTAAATAAAATTTAAGAAATATTTAGGATTTAGGTTTCAACTGAATTTCATAAACTCTATTTCATTTTCGTCGAACTACAAATTATGTTTATTAAAGTTGAGTCATTATATGTCATAATAAAATTAATATTGAAATTAGCAACCATAATATCAATTAATAATTTTGCATTTACAGAATCAAGTGCGGTAGAAAAATGAGGTACAGTTCAAAATTCCTATATGTAGTGTGTCAATTGAAGGAAAATAGATATTGTTCAATGTATGTTATAAAGCACGATAACGTGATAAGTAATCATGTTCTAAAATCAAAGAAAAATTAAATGCAAAGTAATGTATGGATAAAAATTTATGTGACGATTAAGCGCGTTGCCTCTCAAACAATATATAGTGGCCAAGCTTCATGTCATTAAGAGCAATAGAAGAATCTTAAGTAATTGAGAGCTGCATCAGTTTTTTCGAGATATCTTAAAACAATGGTTTCGAAAATAATTTATTATATATTTCACCAACTAATATACCGTTCTTTCAATATAAAAACATTCAATGCTACATTGCATAGTTTATTTTCCTCATCTATAAAGTGGACAATCAAGCTAATGTAATTCCTCTTTTGGATGTATACAGACATCCAGAAGAGGAGTTACATTACTCTTGTCAATCAGTTGTCAATAAACAAAATTTCTGTTTGACCTGTTATTTGACTATGGATACCATATTACTATATTTATTGGAAATTAATCTTTTAATCGTTGGTCCAGAAGGAATTTCTTACGAAAATGCTATATTCTTTACAAAATGTTGAAAACCTTCACGATCCAAATATTCAATGGCTTATTGTCTTTACACACCATAAATATACAAGCTTGATTCATTTACACACCATAAATATACGAGCTTGATTTACCTTATTTTCTGCTGATTCACCTGATTTGAGCGCCTCAATGTTCCTAAACGTCTCAGAAATTTTTCTTTGTTTTCCTGGGTGATGATGATGGTTCGTCAGTGTCTTGATAGCATTTTTCTTCCTTCTGCAAAGTCTTTCTAAAATCCAAGAAGTTGTGGATGTTTGCTTTCAAGAGGACATCTTAAATTCGTGATATTACCACTATTTTTCAGTTCATTTGAATAACATACGCAATTTTCAGAATTACTTTAATTTTTGGCAAAATGTTGTCACAAAAAGGTTTTCGGAGCCCTACTCACTGAGCCACAAAGCTATAAATAAATTTTCAGAATTACTTTAATTTTTGGCAAAATGTTGTCACAAAAAGGTTTTCGGAGCCCAACTCACTGAGCCACAAAGCTATAAATACTTTGAAATAAAAAAAGAAACCGAAAACATTTCGAATATTAATTAAATGACAATAATAGTGTCTCACGTGACAATTATAAGCACTAAATCAATATTGCCAGATGGATTGTTCGATTTTCCTAATGCAAAACTAAAAAAATTAAAAATAAAATCATCACCAATTATAAAAAATTTCTTTATAAAAATATTATGTAATATTACTTAATCCAAACGTCAATTCTACCACATAAACAGAAAAAACATCGAACATCGATAGCGAAACATCGATGTTCGATGTTCAATATTACTTAACCCAAACGTCAATTCTACTACATAAACAGAAAAAACATCGAACATCGATAGCAAGCACTACTAACAAGTGCCTATTTTTCTAAGATGCATAAACAAATGAATCTTGCACTAAAATATTTGAAAAATTCTCTTTACAAATATCGCAATGACATCCTTCTTGGAATATAAAATTTGAAGCATTTTCAGTTTCTGCAGAGAGAAAAATTCAGCCCGTGGTTGGAACTGGCTCCGCCTCTTAGTAATCTCCATGATTGGAAAGGGGCATAAAATATGCAAAAACAGGGGAATATGAAAATTTCCAAACAACTGAAATATTATTTCAGTCTTAGAAGTCTGTTTTATGTAATGTAAGAAATAATTATTTCTTAACTAAATGGGGAAGTGATGCAAGATTCAACAGGACTTCGATAATTTCAAAAACAATTAATTATTTTTTAAAACATATTTTATGACGCTCTTACTGACATCCCGTACAGCTGCCATATTAGTAGCTTGTCAGATATCCGTATTCTACTGTATTTTATAATTATTAGAATAGACAAATTCTATATAAAATTCATTAATATCTGGGAAAGATAAGGGAAATAGACCGATCTTCAAAACGACAACTAAACTCATCTTTTTCAGCAAACTTCCTTGTTTTTGCGTGAGAAAGGAAGCGCTAAAATTCCGTCTGTGGCTGGATAAATTAATAGACAAATTCTATATAAAATTCATTAATATCTGGGAAAGATAAGGGAAATAGACCCATCTTCAAAACGACAACTAAACTCATCTTTTTTAGCAAACTTCCTTGTTTTTGCATGAGAAAGGAAGCGCTAAAATTCCGTCTGTCGCTGAATAAGTATAAATGGTTCCTTGTTCAAGGTGTGACTGGAGCCACCGCTGCTGCTGGACGACTAGGTGAAGAAACTATCCAAGTTTGTTTGATTTTGGACAGTTATGCTGGATAAATATAAATGGTTCCTTGTTCAAGGTGTGACTGGAGCCACCGCTGCTGCTGGCCGACTAGGTGGAGAAACTATCGAAGTTTGTTTGATTTTGGACAGTTACGAAAATATAAGAAAGGGAGCAGTGACGTAATTTTGGGTGGGCCACACCGATGTGAAAGAACATTATCCCGTATGCGCTTCATTAAATCGTATTTACGTAACAGAATGCTTGATGATCGGTTATGCAATTTAGTAATCATATTCATCGAGAGAACCACAAATGACAATTTAACATAGAAATGGCATTCTCTCTTGAATTATAGCCATAGCATCCATAAAATTGCTAAGATCTAATAATGAAACTTGCAATAAACAAGTTCTTAACCATAGCTTAAGTAAATTGGCTAGAGTGGCTGCATGGAAATGTTTTGACTTTTCACTCTGAGTGATCTGGATTTGATTCTTCAGTCCCACCCCTCAGAAAATTTATGCATGGGGTCTTCCTTTTTTTATGTTGATTTTCTGCTGGAAGTAACTAAATAGCAGAAATATTTCAGCATTCACCACAGGCAGCCTATAAGTGTAATCGATCAGTCGAGATAAAGAATTGGTTCAACAAGCTGGACTAAATCCTTCTTGAAGAAATCCAGAAGTAACCTGGGATTAAATTCAAATTCTCCAAGATGAAGTGCAATACAATTCCTCACAAATGACTTCTTTTTCTCTCTAAATTGGTGGAAAAAAGAAAAACAAGTCATTTGTGAGAGTTTGGATATTCATCCAGAAACCATGTTCAAATCTAGTCCTAGCTCAATGAATAGAATTAGGTAGTATTTGGAGACAAGGCAACTTATATGTATGTGAGATGCAAATTACTGTCAACTTCCATACTAATGTATTGATGATATAAAAGAGCATAATAGAATGTAGGGATTAATTTATTCACTTTGATTAATAAATTGGGTCTGGGCAATGCATTAACTGCAGGATGATGTAAATCAGGGATTCCCTTACAAATATTTAATAGTTTCCATTTGTTCATTGAAATTAATTTAATTGATATTCAGATTATTTAATCAATCTGGCAATGATAAATTATCATTATCAAATTGATTAAATGATCTGAATATTAGTTACTGATATTTGGGTCTGATATAGAATTGAATCTCCCAAAAACTAACATGAAACATTTCTGATAAATGCATTAGAGAGAATTTATTAGAGGAGCTAAAATGAAATGCTGATAGAATTTGATAGATGTAGATTATAGATTAATTAATGTATTGATATTTGAGAAAATAATATGACATTTTATTATTAATCTAGTGTCTTAATTTACTATAGTTAGTACATCAAAATATTATTCCTGATATTATTTCAGCTCAGATCAGTTCTGAGCTCTGACAAAGTTTTTCTTTAAATAATTAACAATTCACCTAAAATTTTAAACTATCAAATAATGAAATTATAGATGAAATTAATATTTAAAATTAGTTAATTAATTTGAAATTTTTTTAGGATAATAATTAGAATATTTGATCATTTAATATTAAATAAATAAATAAAAATAATATAACTTCTATTTTGTTTATAAAGTAGTTTATCTATTAATATAATATAAATATATCAATTAAAATGAAGAAATTTATATCATAAATTAATTTTTTTTCTTCTAGAATTTACAAGTTGTTAGATTAAAATTAAAAAAGCCAGCAAACCAGAAGAAAGTAAAATGGACTGCAGAAACTGTAGATAATGAAAATATGAATAAGAAAAAGTCTAAATGTGAATATCCATATTTCATTATTTTAAAATTAAATAGTCTAAAATTGCTTATTC
>AYEL01070700.1:0-101631 GCA_000484575.1 Olivierus martensii | reverse complement strand
GATCGTTGATTACAATTTATTCGGTAGCTTATTATGCATATTAGTACCTATTTAAGTAAATAAAAATGTTTCTTATTTTTCAATACCTATTATAAAATCATTTTTATTTTTCCAATTTTAAAATTCTACTGTGGCTTAAATTCGAAGTAATACGGTATTATTAAATTATATAAAAAATATGAAGAGAGCAAAAAATGTATATTTGTTATAATTAATATTCCTAGCAAAGGGTTTATCTAAATACAGGGTAAGTCAAAAAGGATGAAAGAGCTTTATATATTTGGCATAAAGTAACTTTTTATGTTAGAAGAATATGTAAAAACATATTAATGGACAGCAAAACTCTCAAAGTTTTATTTCATTTGGGATGTGTGCCATATGCTGGCAGGGGTGCTAAAATAGCAAAATGGCAAGTGACAAAGAGAGGGTATATTATATCTTGGAATTAGCAAAGAAAAATTCCACAGCAGTACAATGGCATTTCCAATGTATTTTGATAAAGATCCATTATCTCAAAAGAACATCTACTATTAGTACCATCAGTTTGAAGAGATTGGTTGTGTGTGTAAAAGGAAGAGCACAGGGCAGCCACTATATCAGATTTAAATATTTGCAGAATCAGAGAAAATTTCATAGCAAAACCCATAAAAATCAATGTACTGAGCAAGTTGTCATCTGCAGCTACTCCAGAAAACTGTATGGCATATTTCTGTAACCAGTTGATCATCTGGTGATACAAATTTTGGATGGTACAAGCCTTGAAACCAGATGAAAAGATCATACATCATTAATTCTGCATGGACAAGACATGGAGGATGATGATTCTGTAGACTGCCTAGTTTTCACTGATAAAGCAACATCCATCTAAATGAGAAAGTCAATTGCCATAACCTGCAAATATGGAGCCAAAGAAAACCGTCATGCCACCAATGAGCAAATGGCCTGAATTGGCCATGCAGATCTACTTAGTCTTACTCCTGTGATATTTTTCTATGTTAGTATATGAAGGATGCTGTTTATATGCCACTCCTACCACAAGATCTTCCAAAGTTATAATAGCTTATTGCCATTGCCATTGAAATCATAGATGTGGACATATTGTCTTATATATGACAAGAACTCTTTATTTTTTCTCCAAAGTTATAATAGCTTATTGCCATTGCCATTGAAATCATAGATGTGGACATATTGTCCTATATATGACAAGAACTCTATTTTTTTCCTGGACATAAGCTATTTGATATGTAGTTCCCATATTGAATATTTATGAATCTTTGTGATATAAGTAAAAACTTTGAGAATTTTGCTGTTCATTGATATTTTTCTATCACAAATATTTATTTTATGCAAAATATATAAAGTTGTAGACATAGTTAACTCTAAACTGCCTCTACTACATAAACACAATTAAACCTTCAATAAAAAGCACTTTTGGTAGCAACTTTTAATAAAATTGAACAAATTTTCAGGTTGTACAAAGAATAGCATTCTTTATATAACCTGAAGAGGGCTACAAGCCGAAAATATTTGTTCAATTTTATTAAAAGTTACTCACTGCCAAAAGTGCTTTTTATTGAAGGTTTAGTTGTGTATATGCAAAGTTGTTTTATTCTTTTTGACTTACCCCTATATGGAAGTTCACTATATCTAATATTTATTTTATAATTAATTAATATGAAACTTTTAATGATATAATATAAATAATTAATAAAATTCTTAATATCATTTTGCAGACTGTTTGAAGAGAAAGACATTCCACCAAAATATAAATTAGGTAATCTTGGATTTGTTCCAAAAACTGAACAAATTAAATATACAAAAAATGAAAAGGTAAACAAAAATATTAAGGATTTAGTTTATGACAAAACTTTATTTAAATAAATATTCTGTATTTATCATTTTAGAGTAACATAACACATTTAGCAAGAACATTCAGTGAACTTCAATTACGAGAAAAAGCCATTCTTAGTAGTGTTAATCTTCTTACTGTTTATGAAGATTTAGTAAAGAAATTATCTCAAGATGAATAGAACTTATTTATTTAATAAATGATCAATGTAATTTAGAATTTTGCACTGAAGAAATATTTTTTTATGTTGTCATTTTTCATAGATTAAAATGCACTTTTTTAAGGATAATTTTTCTATTAGATTTATAAAACTTTTGCCATAGATAATAGTAATCAAATGTATCATTCAGCATCAAAATTCATAAATTTCAAATAAATTTCCAGACAAAGTCAAGATATTTGCTTTTCAACTATTTTTTGGTCCAATTTCTTTTAATCAGTATAATCTATTACTGCTTAGAGATTGATTTAAAATTTTTCCTCTAAAACAAATCTCAAAAATGTTTCTATAGTTGTGAAATTTTTATATATTTTACTGTGTTATTAAAGTGTAGAAAAAACTAACTACAGTATAAATATTCAAAATTATATTTTTGTTTTTCTTTAGTTTTAAATATTATAAGAATAATCAATATCATTTTTGTTTAATATAAATAATAAATTTTTAGAATAAATTTGATATATTTTTATGGTTTAACTTGTACTATACACTAGTTTCATGAAAAATTGTTATTATAAAAGCATTAATATTAGGGTACTGTATATTATGAAATTTTCAAAATATTTCAATAACGAATAAACCAAAACTCATTAATTAACAATATATAGTATTTAATCAGTATGATTATTCTGTTTTTAATAATACCGGTATTTATATTCAGTTTCATATGAAAATATTTTAAAAATAATCCAAGAATCTTTCTTTTTAGTAATATAATGAAAGCATAAACAAATCTTAATCACATAATTTATCTATCCATGACAAAATTATGTGCAGCATTCGAAACACTAAAATTTTCCAAATCTGGCATATTCTAGATTTATGAGGAATTGTTTTAAATAACAATTTTCACAAACCTTCTGATATTCCCATAGGTCTTCCACCGAATCTCTTCATGAAACCAATAACCTAACGAAAATAATACGAAACTAAATTAAAAAAATATAATCAAAAACAATAATTTAGATATCGATGATAATACTCACTTTGAGGTTATATTGCAAAGTAAGACAGATAGAAGAAAATCTGTCCACAGAGAGAAAACTGTCATATATCTGAAAAAAAGCCAGGTTATATTAATATATATATTTATGTATTAATTTTCATAATTTTCAACAAAAAAAACTACAAACCGATGATGTGAAAATGGAAAATGCCCATGCAACAGAAATTGATCCGAAGAGTGTTGATAATGAAACAAAATATAAGCAAAGGCGTAAGATTTGATCCATATCGATAAAAAGTACCCCATACAACTCAAAGCATGTAATATAGATAAAGTATGAATAAATTAAAGGAGGAAGCAAAGCCCATCGATCGTTTATCTGTTGCAGAAATTCCCACATTTCCGTATGTTTCTCCATTACGTCTTGAAGAAATTGTCTTGTTGCGCATTTTCTAAGAATCAGCGCTTCGGACAGCACGATTAATCTCTTTTCTACAACAAAGAAAATAATCGCAACGAAAGCAAATATCGACATGAATTGCCCTAACAAAAACAATAATATAAACTGCACTAGAATCGAACAGTAAAACGCTTCCATTTCACTATCTTCCTTTCTCATTTGTGAATATATTACTATTGTTGTTGAAACAGAAAATATTATGAATATCAAAAAAGTGACCGAAAGTAACGCTAAAAGATACGTTTCCATGTTATTAATGAATACACCTTCGCCATTGTATGTGCTTTTCTCGCAGTGAAAGGATATCTTTCGCCTCTTGATTATGCTGTACTGAATCGCCACATATAACGATATGATAAAGAAGGTAATAACAGCGAACGACACATTGCTATTATAAAGAAATTTGAAAATGTTTCCGCAAGGAACATTTATCATAGTTGCCATTAAAATAAAAAGAACAAAGCTCCATAGTAAAATCTCAACAAGGTGTGTGTATGTTTTAAATGTGAAGTTGTATAAATAATTCTGTCGCATGGAGCATTCGCATGGCGATATGTATTCCAAACCGAAAATTTTAGCAGTTGAAAGAACAGGATTAATGTTGCGAATGACTGGATTATTCCGAGATGAAGAACACGGATCCATAACAAAAATGTCTTGCTGCTCCGTGTTAAAAATATTGTTAATATGATACAGAAAAGATCGTATGCGTCTTTCGGACTACTTAACTTTACACCACGTAATGGAAAATGTTCCGTCCTTGAACGTATATAAAAATATTTTTAGCGTGTATGATTGGCATTTATGATAAAAATCTTTTAGGTGATTGCACAAACTGTCTTTTTAATCAGTAAAATCCATTATAATAATTGCATTTTCCCAGTAATTTCAGTACAATGCCTAGCTTTCTAATTGAATGTTTGATAATTTCCATTAAACTTATTTAATAGATACGGATGCTCCAACTAAGTGTACGTTGATGTTTGTTTTGGTAACAATTACAGTTTGAAGATCTTCTGGTACTCTCTTTCTTTAACAAATATTATTCATTCATCATTTACTTAATAAGATCAGCTTAGTGTATCTTTCTAACAGGATTTGCATTAGTATTCATAACTACAAATTCATTTATTTTTTCTAATAATTGATCTCGTAAATAACTCATCCTATAAGTAAGATATTAGAATTTGTATTTGTTTAATAGCGATAACCAGTTAAAAATATGATACTTACCCTGATCACAAAGTTTCTTTTGATAAAGTGGAATCTAGCCATTGATAATCCCATAGGTCTTCCACCGAATCTCTTCATGAAACCAATAATTTAATAAAATAATATGAACATATATATTAAAATAAACAAAAACAATAATTTAGATATCAATGCTAATATTTACTTTAACTTATATTGCAAAGTAAGACAAATGGAGGAAAATCTATCCACAAACAGAAAACTGTCGTATAGCTAAAAAAATATCCCTGTTTTAATTATATTTGTGTTAATATTAAATAAAATAATTTTATTATATCTGTGGGTCGGAAGATATAGGGCACTATGTCCATTTGTGGCCAAAATGAATTATTGGCAGAATCTCATATGGGTTTTCAGCCTCTACCAAAATGAGATTATTGGCACAATCATATGGGTTTCTCGTCCTTTACCTACAGGTATACAACACTATGTCCTACATCAATAATTGGTGGAGTTACGGTGCTTTTAAATAACACGGTGCTACATTAATAATTGGTGGAGTATGGTGCTTTTAAATAACACCAAGTCCATAAGGGAGAACAACGTAAAACAAATTCAAACTGCTCTCTTGTAAAATGTGACACAGTTTCCTATACCTCCGACCCACAGATATATACTTATATAATAAGTTACATATTTTCAATAGAATATGTACAAACAAATGATGAGAAAATGGACAATGCACATGCAACAGCAGCACATCAATAGTGTTGATAACGAAAGAAGAAATAAACAATGGCTCAAGATTTTATCCATATCGATAAAAAGTACCCCATACAACTCAAAGCATGTAATATAGATAAAGTATGAATAAATTATAGGAGAAAGGAAAGCCCATCGATCGTTTATCTCTTTCAGAAATTCCCACACTTCCGTATGTTTCTTCATTACGTCTTGAAGAAATTGTCTTGTTGCGCATTTTCTAACAATCAGTACTTTGGACAGTACGATTAATATCTTTCACACAACAAAAAAATAATCGCAAGGAAAGCAAATACAGACATGAATTGCCCTAACGAAAACAATAATATAAACTGCACTAGAATCGAACAGTAAAACATTTCCATTTCGCCATCTTTTTTCTCATTTTTGAATATATAATTGTTGTTGAAACAAATTATTATTAATACCAAAAAAGTCACCAAAAATAACGCTAAAAAGTAAGTTTCCGTGTTATTAATGAATTCATCTTCGCCATGGTATGTGCTTTTCTCGCAGTGAAAGGATATCTTTCCTCTCTTGATGGTGCTGAACTGAATCACCACGTATAACGACATGATCAAGAAGGTAGTAACAGCGACCGAAACGGTTGTTGTTATAAACAAACAAAAATGTTTCCACAAGGAACATTTTTCATAGTTGTCATTATTATGAAAAGAACAATGCCCCATAGGAAAATCTCAACAAGGTGTGTGTGTGTGTATAAGTTTTAAATAAAAAGTTGTATAAATATTTCTATCGCATGGAGCATTCGCATGGCGATAGGTATTCCAAACCGCCGAAAATTTTGGCAGTTGAAAGAACAGAGTTAATGTTGAGAATAACAGGATTATTTCGAGATGAAGAACACGGATCCATTACTAAAATGTCTTGCTGTCGTCTTAAAAATTTATTCAATAAATGATGTAGAAAGAATCGATTGCTTCTTTCAAGCTGCTTTATTCTACGGAAGGGAAAATGTTCCCTCCTTTGATGCATATTAAAATAGTTTTAGCATGAATAATTGATATTTATGATATATGAGCCGTTGATTTTGAAAGTGGGGCAAGTCCATTTTATGTTGTTGCTAGATATTTAATGGTTTGCATTTGAATGGGTTTAAAAATATTCGCAAGTAGTAATAGACATATTTTTTGTATTTTTGTACTTTTATTTCGTGTAAATTTAATATGCAATAATGGTTATCCGTATTAGGTGAAAAAATCATGGTTTTAATATGCGCCAATGGACTTGCCTCACTTTCAAAAGCAATTATTTCTTGAAAACATTGATTTTCTTTGAATGGAATATAATTATAACAACAAAAAATTGAATATTTTATTTATTTACTTCTTTATTTTATTTCAACATTTCACACTTCTTTGGTAAAACTACAATAAAACAGAAAAATAAATTTAATTTTACAAGAAAAAGTGGATAAAATAAGAAAAAATATTCATTAATAAGTTGCATGCGTATAATTATATTTTAGTTTAGATGATGAAGATTTTTAAAGTATTCAAGATGAATAGGTGGTGCATAGGGTAATAAATCCATCTTATCTTTATATTTTTCTTTAGTAATAGGCCTAGTTTTCGCTTTTAAAGGTGATAATGCTATTTTTCTGAAACTGGTTGGCCTATCTGTTTTGGTGATGAATCGAGTTTTAAATTGCGAATCTTTTTCCATCGATATTTTATAAAATAATTTATACTGAACATTTCTTGAAAATCTTATCTAGGAAATATTCAGTCAATTGACAGTTTCTCGTCGGCCGGATGGTCGCGTGGTAAAGCTGTAGCTTATCACCCTGGAGGTGTGGGATCCGGGTTCAAATCCAGATCCTCACCTCCAGTTTTTCAGGAGGGGTCCGGACCCGGCCCATTGAACTCCGTTCTTCAATCATCCGGTTGATCCCATCATGGGTATTGGCCAGCCTTTGATGGGCTCTATAACTGGCCTCCGCCAGATACAGGATATCCCATAAGGCTGTTTGATGTAACTAACCTAACCTTGGCAGTTTCTCCATTTTTTATTCTTTTCAAAATTGCCTTCTGCAGAGGTTTTGTTGAATAAAAGCCTTCACTTTTTAATTCATGTATTAAAAATGCATTGTGTTTGCGATATTTTTATATTAATTTGTAATAATCCTGAGGAATATACAACAAATGCGTTTTCCAATTCGCCATTTCTCCAAAATCGCGATCGTTTCATAAGAATGAATGTCCTGACAATAAAAATTTATGGTCAATAATATTTCTAGACTGGACAATTTTCATCCACATTAAGGCCAACTGTATCTTTCTATTTTGGCCAGTACACATACCACTATAAGCCAAAATGTGTTTTTGAGTTGTCACATTTTGTAGGCGCCTTAAACAGCAAGAAGCTACTTCTTCTGATCTTCTGGATGCAATTGCTTCATCCCAGATATACAAATGAACTCCATTGTTATATAAGTTGTGGAAACCTTGATTTAAAACATACACTTTTGCGCTGTCATTATTTAAAGTGAACTTGCTCCATTTTCAAAATCAACGGCTCATATATCTATTTTAGTTTATTGCCAAATAAATTTCCATCATCAATAAATTTTATTACAATCAATAAATATTTTCAGATTTATGTGGTTTTAGGAAAGCATTTCTGATCAGATTAATTGATAAATTCTCATTAAACTGATAACATAATAGAACTGGATGATTAAGAGACACGAATCTTTATCATCCGATTCCATTATATTATCAATTTAATGGGAATTTATCAATTAGCCTGAATAAAGAGTCAGCCGCTTGGTGAAATCACGTAAATCTAAAATATTTATTGATTGTAATAAAACTTATTAATTAGGAAGTTAATTGTGCAATTAACTAAAGGGTTATATCTCATAAATTTCAGATATCCATGCTTAAACCATTTTAAAATACATTCAAGGACGGAAAATTTTCCATTACGTGGAGTAAACTTATCCAATCCGAAAGAAGCGTTCTATCTTTCTGCATCATTTATGAAATAATTTTTGACACGAATACTCAACCACTTAGTCATGGATTCATGTTCGTCTTGTCGGAATAATTCTGTCATTCGCCACATTTATCCTGTTCTTTCAACTGCCAAAATTTTCGGTTTGGAATTCTTATCGCCATGTGAATGTAGTAGGCCTCAAAATTACATTCGTAATTTTTTCTTTAAAACTTACACACACCTTGTTGAGATTTTCCTATGGGGAATTGTTCTCTTTATTGTAATGGCAACTGTGACAAATGTTCCTTGCGGAAACACTTTTAAATTTATTTATAGTAAGAACGTTCTTTTCGCTGTTATTACCTTCTTCATCATATATTTATATATGGCGATTCAGTTCAGCACCATCAAGAGGCGAAAGATTTCCTTTCAATGCGCGAAAAGCGCATACCATGGCGAAGACGAATTCATTAATAGCATGGAAACTTATCTTTTAGCGTTACTCTCGTTCCTTTTCTTCGCCTTCATAACATTTTCCGTCATAACCACAATAGTTATCTATTCACAGATGAGAAAGGAAAATAGCGAAATGGAAGCGTTTAGCTGTTCGATTTTGATACAGTTTGCATTAATGTTTATAGAAGGGCAATTCGTGTTAGTATTTGCTTTCATATCGATTATTTTCGTTATCGTAGGAAAAAGATTAGTCGAGCTTTCCAAAGAACTGATCGTTAGAAAAAGCGCAACAAGACAGTTTCTTCAAGACGTAATGGAGAAACATACGGAAGTTTTGGAATTTCTGCAACATTTAAACGATCGATGGGTTTGGCTTTCTCCTTTAGTTTATTTATATTTTGTCTATCTTTCATGCTTTCTGTTGTATGCGTTACTTTTCATCGACATGGATCAAATTTTGCGCTATTTTGTATCTCTCGCTTCTTTAACAGTGCTCTTGGGAACTGTTTTTGTTGCATGGGCATTTTCCATTTTCACCTCGTTGGTTTGTATATTTTCTGTTAAAAGTGTGAAAGGTAATATATATTTTAATAAAATCTGGTTTTTTCAGATATATGACAATTTCATCTCTGTCCATAGATTTTCTTCTATCTGTCTTACTCTACAATATAAGTTCAAAGTGAATATTTATACTAATACTTAATTTAATTGTCGTTTTGGTCAAGATTATTTTAATTTATCTTGATGTTTAACTTTATAGGTTATTGGTTTCATGAAGAGATTCGGTGGAAGACCTATGGGCATATCAATGGCTGGATTCTTCTTTATCAAAAGAAACTTTGTGATCAGGGTAAAAACTTTTAACTGATTAACGCTATTAAATAAATAGAACTTCTAACAACATTATTTTTCAGGTGGTGTATGGCATTTATTCTGTTTTTTCTTCTCTGGTCCAAGTAACCGGAGTAGCGAATCAAAAGAAATGCTCATCAGGTATAGGAAGAAGTGGATCAACATTAAATCGAACAGTTTTTCAGATAACTTGATTAGAATGTGTTTGTAAGAATACCTTTAACGCAATAAGAATCTCGATGAATAAGTAAGAATGTCTTTAATGCAATAAGAACAAGAAGAGTTTCCTCTTCTCATTCTTATTGCATGTTCATTTTATGAATAGTGGTGAAATTTAATAATGAATTTATTTAACAAACAACTGGACCGTGTTCTAGTAGGTTTCTAGATGCACCAAAAGTTCTATATTATATCTAACACATTATTAAAATGCAACTATAGTAAACTCCTTTATAACTAGCAGAGAAATAATTCATTCCTATGATGAGCAAATACTAAATCCACGTTTGTTTACGAACGTTTATATATAAACTTTCTCATTGTTTACCTATAAACATCTTGTCGAGAAGTTGGTCATTTAATTGATTATAAAAACATATGCGATATAATACTAAAAACAACTTTTTAAAACCAACTTTTAAAAAAAAATCTAGTTTTCACAGCAATAAATTTATCATTATGTATATTTTTAGCAGTTATTCTTACGGCATATCTTCTAATTGTAGCATTAAACATAAAAATAATTGCATATCCATCGCAAATTATGTTAAAATATCAAATTTTATAAATTAACTATAATATTATCGCTTTTATTCGTTAAATATTCTACGTTTACATATTTTTCTCTCAAAATTCATTAAAATCAGAAATTAAGAAAAATTTGCATAATTCTTCCGTACTGACTTTTAATAAAATATATAGCCATTAGCTGTGGCTTACCACTCTGGAGGATCCGGGTTCAAATCCTGGTACCACACTTCCTAGTTTTTCGGGAGGGATCGCATAGTGACAGCCGGTAAGCCCTCTCACCACGTCAAGGTGGGTGCCCTCGAGAGGGGAGGGATCGGGGGCCCAATTCGGTTGAAGCCCATCCTTCAACCTTCCAGTTGACCCCATCATGGGTGTTGGTCAACATTTGATGGGCTCTACAATTGGCCCCTGCCAGATAAAGTATATCCCTTGCAAAATATGGTGGATAAAAAAACATAGCCATTAGCGAATCAGAAAAATTTATCCATATTTCCCCCATATAGTCAAGTTTTATATTTTTACATCGTTGATCCCCTGTAGAACAATGAAAGAATAATTTTTTCATCAACTTTTTAATTTTTCGTGTGACTAACCTCCTGCAATTTATCGAAGAAAGAACTTGCATCAGTGTACGAATATCAAGTCATGATGGTGATTTATAAGATGCTTAAACTTTAGCGATGGTAACAGACTTATAAATAATTTTTTATAATTTAAACAACGTTATGAGGAAATCATTCACCTTCATCAGTTTAATCTAAAAGTATGTGAAAATTATGTAGATATTATATTCTTTTTTGGATGGCTTTCCTGCTTAACGCAAGTAACTGTTGTAGAAACTTTTATAAAATGTGAACATAAAAACTTGTAATTAGAAATAGTTTTTGCAAATTAAACACAGCATTAATTATTCCATAATTCAATATGTTCTCTGTTATATAAACTAACAGAATTTTTAATTCAATATTATTGTTTGCAGATGGCTTCCAACCAATCACTCGTTGATGCTTCTCTGCAATACTTTCTTTTGTTTTAGCAAGAAACGTGCATTGTAAGGAAACGCAATTATTTCTATAACAAAAAAAAATAGTTCAGTTTTCGTGCATTAAAAACAATGAAATTATCAATTTTTTTCAAACAAAATTAATTATTTTAAATAAAATAACGATTCTGATTTAATTATTAATTAATCTAGTTTATAAAATTTTTCAGAACTTATTTATACTGTCTACATTTACAATAAAATTACAGAAACCGATTTTTTTTTATATAAATTACGAAACAGAAATACTTGGAAAATAATTTTAAATCTCTAATTCGTATAAATTCGCGAACTTCTTTATATGAATAGACTATGAAAAATAAAATTTAAATTAAAATATCTGTTTTTTTTTTAATATAAACAATTACAAGACTGATAGGTAAAAAAAAATAGTAAAATTCCGAGTCACAGGAATTTTCGTGAAATTTGTTGTTTTCATCAACCCCTAGTCTGAGGAAGGAAAGAAAAAGAAATTTTCTCGAAAAATTATTTTGATAATTCGCCATAATGTTAGCATACTTTTTTACGTTTCTGTTTTCTTTAACTTAAAACTATTTTCTCTTTTTTTACTAATAATATTAATTAAAATTCCTAATAATTTTTGATATCATCACCGTAGATAAATCCTGTAACTTTTCTTTAAATTTTGCAAAACGCAGTTATTTTTTTTTTTCGGTTGTATATTTTTAACCTGATTTTGAAAAAATAAACTTACTTAAAATAATATTTAAAAAATATATTAATTTTCTGTGCTGGTTTTACTGCTTAATAATACCAGCAGAAAGAAAAATTTCCTACACCCTTGTCTGATACGTGATGTAAGAATGTTAGAACTACAGGGGCAGAAAAATATTAGAGTTTTTTTGCCATACGTTTACCGGCTACGCTAAACCTTAAAATCACGTGACTGAATAAGGTAAATGCTGATAATGTATATTAGTTTCCAAGACATTTTGCCCGATCGTGGTTACTGTAACGGTAAATTCTTGCGTCGCGCAACAATGGAAGAATTGTTAAACGTTGATATATTTGATGTAATCGGAGGATAGCGATATTGCTGACACTATTTTAGTTAATATAAATTAATAAATTATATCAGCTCAGCGAAAACATATCTTCTCTGAATTATGGTAGATTTAATTTACATTTTTTTTAATGCCCTGTCTGAAATTTCCTGTATAAACTTCCTTATATATTACTGTTCGGTTCCTAACCTGCAAATTAAGTTGAACTGCGAGAAATTATCTAAATATACCAAATTCAGTGGAGCAATATTCTTTCTTACCTTTTTCTGATATTAAAACTTTGGCATAAATAGTATGATGATAGAATTCGAGCACCCGTTCGCGTCGCATCCACGACAAGCGCCGTCTAACGAAATATTTTGTTTATATCTCATCATCTGTGCTAGTAGGGCATAATTCTTTTGAAAAGTTTACTACTATGAAAAACATTTATCTCGATCTTGATACAAAATTCGATCATCGATTTTGTTGGAATCTGAGAATCGTAAAGTCGCTTTTCGTGGATGCGACGCGACGCGATGCGAACGGATATTTAGCGATTTAGCTAGTTTAGTTTTTTAAAGCGACTTTCTAATTAAGATACTCTAAATTTAAGAAGTCGTATTTTATGTGAAATATTAATTTATTTTTTTAATTTATTCCATCATCTCTCTGCCATAATTTCAAAAAGTAGTCGACATGTTCCATCACTGCTCGAAGAGAAAAGTTTTTTCCCTGCGCTGAAACAGTTTTCTGTTGGATTTCCTTTCACAGTTCCGGATCGTCATATGGATTTGTAGCAATAATTTCATGTAGAATAGTGAGATCATGGTTACAGAAAATCTAAGACGTCATGCTGCCATAACGTTATCCAAATAAACTTCCCGCTATATCTCGAGAAATAACGCCGCTCGTTAACGTTATTCGTCCTACGGTAAGACCGCGCAAGCGCAGATGGCCTTTCACGTGATTTTACGGTTTACCGTAACGGCCACAGAACCAAGCAAAAAAACTCTATTATATGTGGGTGATCGGTTAACGAACATTTTCGCGAAAGATTTTTATGTTCGGATAACGAACACTTCACAGAACAAACTGTGAGACTCGCGGACTGACGGAATGACAGGTCGGCCGGATGGCCGCGTGGTAAAGCTGTGAGTTACCATCCTAGAGGATCCGGGTCTCACTCCTCCAATTTTTCTGGAAGGGTCCGGGCCTAGCCTGTTGAACCTCATCCTTCAATCATCCGGTTGACCCTACGATGGGTGTTGGCTAGCCTATGATGAGCGCTATAAGTGGCCGCCTCCAGATAAAAATATCTCATGAGGCCTAACTAACCTAACGAAATGACAGGCTTAGGCCTTGCGCGTTCGTCGACTTACGGCTAAAGAAGGGAGAAAAGAAGGTAAGAGAGAGATTTTACAATATATTAGTGTTATAATAGCACCCATACTAGGTTGAGGTCAATTGGCTTGGGTATCTCTACCACGACAATGCTATTAATCAACTTCCGAAAATCCTGAAGAAGAGAGAAAAAGAATCGACATTGGAAAATTCTTTAACGGAAAATATTACATAATAGATGAAAATGCAAGACCATGTATGTATTTATTATTGTTATTGCATATAAATAAACGTAGTTAGAAATTATATAATTATTTATTTATTCTTTTTGAGTCACCAGAACGAATTAATCAAATTCCCATAAAAACCTATGGTAAATCGGTGATCGGTTAACGAACATTGTCTTTGAACGGATTATGTTGGTTAACCGATCGCCTACTGTATTTAGATTACCACATCATCTAATAAT
The DNA here is from genome assembly GCA_000484575.1 of Olivierus martensii. Lineage (NCBI taxonomy): Eukaryota > Metazoa > Arthropoda > Arachnida > Scorpiones > Buthidae > Olivierus > Olivierus martensii. The sequence continues at coordinate 87,325 of AYEL01070700.1, read as the reverse complement.
ATGATTAAAATAATAGTAATAATATAATATGAATGCATATTATCATGCAATAGTAGTTATGTGATAATATTCATGTGGACCATTATAATTCGTCACGAAATTTTATAAACTCGAGATTTTTTACTAAGTGACTTCGTTACTTATCACTAATGAAGTATTAACAATTAATCTTCGCTTAAAATATTGTTATTATGTATTATCTCTGTCTTGGTGAATACCAATTTTTAGTATTATCCATTATGAAAACCACTTGCATAAACAGATGGTGGAATATAGAAAATTATGCAGCTGGCATAATTTTGTTCATTATGTAACCATTATTAAGCGTTAATTAGTTCTTATGGAATTTAATACAGTGGTGCCTCGCAATTCGACATTTCAGTTTTGCGGGTTGTGTGTTGTTATTTGCTATTTGTCAGTTCTTTTTTGGATAATTTGGTGTTTGCCCGTGTTGTTTGTGTTAATTTTCAATTCTACATTTTTCAGATAGTAAAAAATTTGTAATTATTATTATTTTTTGAGTGGAATATAAGGATAGGTTGAAAGCGATTTGATCAGAGGAATAATTCCGAAAAGAAAACTCGATTGAGCAAAGAGACGAATAAAAGAATTGTAGATAAAGTGCAGAAAGGTAAAACAATTAAAATGTAACTTCGTAGGACAACTGTGGCAACGTTTTGCAACAGAGAGAGATTATGGATTCTAGGGCGTCTGCTGGAAGACTTCATTCCAACATCCAAGGGCTAATAAATTATGTGTTGTGTATAAAATAGTGTATTTTGTAATTTAGTATGTTATACAGTAGTAAAGCACATATAATAAAGTATCAGGTAAAGCACATATAATAAAGTAAATAATATAGTATATCTCTCTCACCTTAGCCGTTAACGGGAATTGGAGTAAATAATATAGTGTATCTCTTTCATCTCACTCATTAGGGGAGTGGGATATAATATAGTGTATCCCTCTCCCCTCATCCGTTAGGAGAGTGAGATGAGGACCGATAACGAATTAATCTATTTTACATAGTCTTCTTATATGGGAAATGCCTGCAATTCGACAGTTAAATAATATATTGTATCTCTCTCACTCACTAGTTAGGGGAGTGAGATGGGGGTCCAACAACGAATTAATCTATTTTACATAATCTTATATGGGAAATATTGTCCCGCAAGTCGACAATATAGGAAATATTGTCCCGCAATTCGACAGTTTCTCAATTCGACATTAGTTCGGCGACGGATTAGATTTTACATAGTCTTATATGGGAAATATTGTCCCGCAATTCGACATTACAGTAGAGTCTCCATAATCCGACACATATGGTTCCGGGGCTTTTCGGTTTATTGAATTTTCAATGAAAAAAATGGAATTACACAAAGCTGATTACAGTAGAGTCTCCATAATCCGACACATATGGTTCCGGGGCTTGTCGGATTATTGAATTTTCAACGAAAAAAATGGAATTACACAAAGGAATGCGCTCAGTTTATTAAGACTTCCATGTCACCACTCTTGCTATTCAAATCTTTCGCAAAACCCTTAATTTTATCTCGTTTTTTTTAATATCATAAATGGCGACTCGTCGATACCATGAAACGAACCAAATTACTAAACTTTTCTCCCAAGTCAAATTTCTTAATTATTTCTGCCTTTTCGACCACAATGTCTTGTGTTTTCGTTTTTCACTTTTTCCTATTTGTGACATTATGTAAATTTAAATAACAAACACTGATACAGTAAAAACACTACTTTACAGTAAACAGTGTACTGAAATTAAAAAAACAGCCCGGTTATAATGCCTGTGCAATAGCGACTGACAATTTATTTTACGTCATTTTTTTCTATCTCGCACATGGTCACAACCAGGGGCGCAGAGAGAAATCCCAGGCCCCGGTACGAACCAGGTTTTGGGCCCCTGTATTTTTTCCCTCCTCTGTAAGATATCAAAACCATACATATTACATATATTTTACATACAGATTATTCAAATTTTTCCAGTCCCAATCGTTTCGTTATAAACGTATTCCACTGTACAGTAAGACCCCGCTTAACGCTGATCCGTTTAACGTTGTTTCGATATAACGCGATCTTTTCGAATTCTATATTTTTATTGATTCACTTTGTCTAGGTTTTTCAAACCGTTATTCTTGCATAAATCCGAAATCGCAGGAGTTTGTTACATAGATACTCCTATGCCGTCTCACAATGCGTTTGATATCAGTGCAGTGCAATGAAAGTCTACTGAGGTCAGAGTTCATAATTATGATTGGTCATCAATGTTATTTTACAATAATAAAGATAACAATTATATTATTTGCGAAAAAACTTTCTCAATTATCTTAATAAGTCCAAATTGAGATCAAAATTAACTGATGAACTTTTACAAGAGGTGTTAAGAATACATTCAACCGACTTAGAACCGAGGCTGAATGATGTATTATAAAAAAAAAAACAATTGCACAAGTCACACACTTCAGATTGATGAATGTATTATTTTTTCCTTTTTTTATTTGAAATTATTTAGTTATTTTTGTTGAATTATTTTTGAAATGTGTTATTTTAAACAGTTTGTAGTAGAAAGTAATTATTGTCATAAATAAACAACGATTACGCTATAAAATTACAATAAATCTTTCCCTCGCGTCTAAATTTTTATCGATTTGAACGTATTTTACCATAACACTTTTTTTTTTGCCCGCCAATAATTTTGGAATTTACAATTTTGCCCACCTAGGCAAAAAACTTTGGCAACACTGGTTTACTGCATTCTGATTAAATTTTTTTATTTTCTAATTTTAAGAATATTTTCATGAATCGTTTATGAATACAAATCGATATTAGGAATAAAAAAATGTCTATAATTAATGTAATACAATTGTTAAAAAATAAAATAAAAAAATGCTATGTATATATTTTTTATTCACTCTCCTGTTTCATCTATCCTTATTATGACCTCGTTTAACGCTGTTTCGTTTAGCGCTTTGTTTCCTTGGAACGTATCCCCCGCGTTAAACGGGGTCTTATTGCATATATTCCATTCCTCTAAAAAATTTGTTGTGGGTCCTGTCGGTCTGTCAATTCCTTCTCTGTTTAAATGAAATGCTTATGTCTAATTATCATAAATACTTCTTATTTTAACTATTTAGAATACAAAGATTTTTCTTTACCTTAGATTTTTATAATTCAATTTTAATTCTTTATATCTTGTAATGAGCAGTTCATTAATTTAAAAAAGTAGAAAAAATTCTTATTGTTAGGAAGCGGCCCGGGCCCCTCAATTTTCTACGGGCCCGGGGAATTTGTTATCTCTTCCCCCGTTTCTGCATTTTATCAGGTCATACAAGTAATAGGTCTTTCGCAGAGTGTCGCACTTCTGGACGTGTCGGACTTGAGAAGGGCCGGACTACAGAGACTCAACTGTACTTAGACGACGGATTATTGTCGAATTGAGAGGCACCACTGTATAAGATTCGTTGAATAAATATATGTGATGATGATTAAAAGCTGTTTAGAGTTTAGTTTTTCGTTATTGATTTACCAATAAGATTATGTAAAAAAAAAACAGGAAATGTCACAAATTCTTTTCAGTAGTTTCCTTATTGAGGTAAGTAACTGAGGGTTCTAAGGAATAAGAAGAGGTATATAGGTAGGATGGAATACAGTTCCGTTTAACCCACCCCTTTTGAGCACTGTGATATTGCACATTTGAATAATTTTTTCAATTACCTGATAGATCTTTGACCATAAAGAGAAAGTTATGGTCAATTATAAATTAAAGTTATAAGCCATTATCTGTGGTTTACCACTCTGCAGGATTCGGATTCAAATCCTGGGCCCACACTTCCCAGTTTTTCAGGAGGGATCGGTTGAAGCCCATCCTTCAACCTTCCGGTTGACCCCATCATGGGTGTTGGTCAGCATTTGATGGGCTCTACAACTGGCCCCTGCCGGGCGGCCGGATGGCCGAGTGGTAACGCGTTGGCGTACCACGCTGGAGAACCCGGGTTCGGGCGGCCGGATGGCCGAGTGGTAACGCGTTGGCGTACCACGCTGGATGGCCGAGTGGTAACGCGTTGGCGTACCACGCTGGAGGACCCGGGTTCGAGGGTAACGCGTTTGCGTACCACGCTGGAGGACCCGGGTTCGCGTCCCGGTTCTGATCCCGGATTTTTTTCGAGGTGCAGGGCCCGGTTGCCACGCTGGAGGACCCGGGTTCGCGTCCCGGTTCTGATCCCGGATTTTTTTCGAGGTGTAGGGCCCGGTCCGGTGATCCCCCCCGCCCCCTCCACGGGTGTGGATGCAGCCCATGGTTGGAACTGGCCCCATCCCTTAGTAATCTTCCTGATTGGAAAGGGGGCGTAAAATATGCAAAAAGCCTTAGTAATCTCCCTGATTGGAAAGGGGGCGTAAAATATGCAAAAATAAAAAAAAAACTGACCCCTGCCAGATAAAGTATATTAAAGTATTATATCAATATATCATTTGGCAACCATGTTTAAATATATTATATGGGAATATTTACAGAAGATAATAACAGATGAGACACCATATAAGCTTCTTTAGAATTTTTTTAATTCGATTTTTATTCCGGTTTCGAAAAAAATTATTTAAATTACTTAATACAAAAATAAATTATTTTTGGGTTTATTTTTTTTTACTTTTATGTTTTTCGTTAATTCAAGCTGGAAAAGTAATTTTCTATTCACGTCTTTGTCTCGCGCTGTAAGAAAGATTCAATTACAGGTGCGAAAAATATTGAAATTATTTATGTAACTGACTGTTTCAACGAGAATAATATGAATATCTAGTATCATGTAATAATGGTTAAGGTTAGGTTAGTTATGTTAAGCCGCCATATCCCACGAGTGATATACTTTATCTGACGGCGGCCACTTATAGAACCCATCACAGGCTGGCCAACACCCACGATAGGAACAACCGGATGGTTGAAGGATGGGGTTCAACGGCCGGGCTCGGACCCCTCCTGAAAAACTAGAGATGTGGGACCCGGATTTGAACCCGGTCCAGGAAGGTAAGCTACAGCTTTATCACGCGGCCATCCAGCCGACAATAATGGTTAAGTGATATTAGCTGTAACGAATATAATTCGCCACAAAACTTTTACTGTTATAAGGTGCGTCCCAAAAATATAAAGCCAACAACATTTTTACACGAAAAATAAAGAATATAAAACTTTTTGATTTATATATACTTTTATTGTATTGTATCATTTAAAATAATCATACAAGAACAGAAGTTTTGTTTTTTTCTGGTAACAAAAATAAATTAAGAAATTATATTCAAATTAAAATAGTTAAAGACTGTCCCATAAACATAAAGCCATAACTGATATTTCTCAATAAACATAAATACATTCAATTTACCCGCCAATAAAACTACCTTTTTTGGTTATTACCTGTTAATTCTCTCAGGCATAGATTTAATTAAATTTTGCAGCACGTTAAGGGGAATTTCTTCCCATTTTTTGATAATGGCATCCTTTAATTGATTAATTATTTCATATTGTTGGCCATTGATATAAATTTGTCTCGCTAATATCCCCCACAGATTCTCCATTGGATTAAAATCAGGCGATTTTGAAGGCCATTCACTAATTGGAACACCATTTGTTAAAAACCATTCATAAGTGCTATTTGCAGTATGAACCGCAGCATTGTCTTGTCGAAAAAACCAATGTCTGCCTGCAATATTATGAGCTGTTGGCAGCAAATGCAGCCGTAAAACTTCTTGATACCTTTGAGCATTCATACGACTGTCGATCATTGCAATTCAGGTTTTTCCATTCCAGCTAAAGCCAGCCCAGACCATCACAGAACCACCTCCCTGCTGACGTTTCGAATATATGCTTTGATCCTTTTGAAGGTGGTGCCAATAATATTGTCAACCGTGTGGGCCGTCTAGGTTAAACTTCTTTTCGTCACTCAAAATGATCTCTCTCCAAGAATTTGTCCATGACATTTTTATTGGCCCATTTTAAACGTTCGTCTTTATGGCGTGCTGTCAGTGAAGGAGCAGGTTTTCTTTTCTTATATTGCAGGTGTGAGCATAATGATACAACTCTGCCAACTGTTGATTTGGATACAGATATGTCTTTCCTGCATGAGATCTGTCGCAAAGAGTAATTATGTTAAGATACAGCACGCACAACAAATCGTTTTTGGCGGTTTGTTAACTTCTGCAGACGACCTGTTGACTTTTTCGTTCCATATTTGTCTTTTAATCGTAAAAAATTATCAATGACGGTATGAGAAAGATTCATTCTTCTAGCAATTTGTCTTGCGGAATAATCTTCTTTTAACACAATAATTTTACCTCTTTCTAACTCTGATAAACGTTTACCGCGTGCCATCTTTCAATTAATACTTTTCGACGTGTGTGTAGCAGCTGCTGTAAATATGGATTGTAAAAGACACTTCCGTTGACTTGTCTGTACAGAGTAAAACACAATTTGCATATTTTACTTGTAGCACCTTTTAAAAAGGCATTATCATTAACTGGCTTTATACTTTTGGGACACCATTTTACATACAAATTATTTGTTTTTTTTCTGTAAATATTTTCATTACTGATTAACGATTTCAAGAAATTAACAGTTAATGAGATATAACTTTGTTTTCAGAATGAGAATATGGTAAAGTTATTAACGTGTGTAGTTTTTGCATTAAAACAAACTTATGAGTTGGCTTTATATTTTCGGGACGCACCTTAGGATTTCACAGTCTCGTAAAACTGTATCCTTACTTCTTAGCAATACTTAGTGAATCACTCCTTTATCAATATTCAGTGCAATTGATATACACAATACATTTTTCACGAGCTCGGATGTTTGTATTATATCCTGCAATATAATTTTCAATATTAAAAACGTCTAATTTTATAATCAGCATCTCATGATCTGTTAATGTGATTCGTTGCTTTCAGGATTTTTATGTTTCTAACATCTTTAACTATTCATATTCATTTTGGAATTTAAAGAAAAAGATAATGTATGTAATAAATATTTCTCTTGTCAATAAATAATTTCTGCAGACACGCTAATTATTCAGAAAAATTTAATTAAAACTTACATTTGCAGCCTTTATTTGGCATATAAAATCGCATAAAAATTGTTGTACCTTCACATGAATTATGAGAATGGACAAATATCATAGCATATAATAAAATTTAGTATATTTTTATGAAACAAAAAATAATATTTTTAAAATGTGTTCTTATTACACATGATTATTTGACAACATTGCATTTTATCAGGTCATACTGTACTTGTTCAAACGTGTCTCAGCTTGTCAAAATATGAATTTTGAAGCTTTTCACCACGTTCGAAGAGTGTTGTTGATTCAAATGGAGAATATATACTTGATCAAATTACCAAGTGATTTTATCTTTTATACCCTTTCAATACGCCAAAACTGACATCATTACTTTTTGGATGATCTAATAATCAATTAATTAATTGATTTAAGCAAATTTTCTTTAGGTATTGTCAGAGGGAATGAAGTTTTTGTCTGAATCACCTGGTACAGACTGTCAAATTGTCTAAGGACAGATTCCTAAATAATATAAATATAAAAACATTTAAGTTATCGTAAAAACATTTCGTTTACGTAAAACGAGTTACATAGTTAAATTCAATTTATTAAGAACCAAAATGTTTAGTCAGTTTTACATTATTTCTTATTTAAGATATAACAAATATTGAATATTATTCTAATAGCATGAAGAAGAGAGAAATATGAATTATTAAAGATACACTAATTTTAGTAAAATTTTAAATATGGATAATTGGCAAAAGTTTCATTCATAAATTAAAGCACATCATCTTTCTTAAAACAACTAAAGATGTGTCTATAGCTTTTTACAATCACAAAAGAATATATTGATAAATATCACATACCTGATTATCGCACATTTTCTTTAACGATGCACCATTCTTAGCCATAAGATAGTAATGATGGAATAGTTTTCCATCGAAAAAGTGCCAAGGCATCAAGTAGTAATGAGGAAAAAATTGAATGCACACAGTGCCAACTTCATCAGCGTGTCTCACGCCTCTTATGAAGAGTGCTGCCAATTGAACAGCTCTGGGATCCACGCTGTTTATCTGCAAGCGAAACTAATGTTAACAAGTTATGAAACGTAGAAAATCATAAATTTTTCAACTACTTACAGTAACTTTTTTGATTTTGTTAACATCTCTAGCGTAAGGAGAAATGGCCTGACATATAAAAGCCGCCACTTCCCAAAGTGCAATTCCTGTCAGTTCGGGTCGTAACATGAGGAAATTTAAGATACAACAAAACAGCATGAATTTTTCTGGAATTTTCTTCAATGTAGAAGTGGATATGCTTACACCAAAGCACCATCTGAATATTTCCCACTGCTGATCGTGTAAATCTGGTTGATTGGACCACAACATTTCCAGGCTTAATTTTGAACCTATAATAAAAAACAAAAGAAATTACGTCTTATCCCATTACACCCAATAGTATTCATTGAGGAATATTGCTACATAACATAAAGATTCATGCTTATTTTGTTGCCAAAAGTAGAAAGTCGATTGTATTTCTGATGAAATATTGAAATCGTTATTTTGTAAATTTAATATTTTACAAAAAGAGAAGAAAACTTTAGCTCATTTTCTAAAATTATAAACTTATCATTTTTAAATGTACAGAATTTTTATATGAGTATCTGATCATAAAAATTTATCCAATATTTTTAGCCTTCATGTCGAATGCTACTAACTTAAATAAGAAACCGAAAAAAATCATATAATTATAATAAAAGAATAAAAATTTGGAGGACTTTTGAATCATACTCAATATTTTTATGTTGTCCGGATTAGCCGCTGGAAAGCGATTCGGCTTTCAACTCAAAAAGTGGGACCAGGGTTCGATTCCCGTGTCCTATTTGCTTAAAATTTCTTTCATGGGTCTAAGGCCGGCCGTCTACCCGTTCATTATAATCCGTAGGGATTGGCAGCCTATGAGCTATATGAGCTTCTTTATAGGCTGCCAACCCCTGCGGGAAGGTAATGTTATAGCTTCGTCACTAAATAATCACCATTGATTGGATAGTGACGTCATCTGTCGACAAAAAAATATATTTACGTCTAAACATATGCTATAATGGAAAATTCTACTTTGATCTGAAATGGAAACAATAATTTATAGCATCCCCATTTTTCGCTCGCTTATAACTTAAATTCTTCTTTTCATTTACAGGTAAAGTTTTGATTTACTCCATATAACAATCGCATGTAAAAAGAGCTTCTATATATAATATTGTTTTTAATCTTTATATAATAAGTAAATATATTATGTACAAAAAAATCAGCTTACCTTCATAATCGACTTCTTCAAGCTGTATCAATTCAGGTTCTTGCAATGAATTACCGTGATATGGACACCATTCCTTAACAATTACGTTTTTAGACTGAAAAAGAATACTATATAACTTCTTTCTTATTTCTCTATAAATGATGGCTGCAGATTTTATCTCTTCGTTGTTTCTGTCTTCTAGCAGTACTGCTTCACTGTAAGAATGAGTTTCTATAATTGAATGTATTTTGTAAGATCCTTTTCCATTAATTGCAACATCTCGTGCAATAGATACTGGGTCGTCTCCAGGAGTGTAACGTTTGTCATGATCGTCTACACAAGGGGAATATACAGCCAATCCTTGGATCAATGTATCTTCGTTAATATTCATAATGGCAGCTATATGCCGTGTTTCCTGTCCAGTCCATCTATAGGAATGGATTAACTTTACAATCCTGGGTACTAATTCTTCAATACTAGGATTTCTGTTGTATTTTCCACATAAAGATCTATGGAAGACTCTAATATCTTCTGCTGATATTACATCATTTCCTAGCAAACATGAGAATAATGGAAACAGGGACATGTTCAGCCTGATTAATTTTGCCAACGCATGTCGATCGTACATAATTGTAGTCAGATCATCCATGTTCAAATTTTTCATGGATAAATACGGTTTTGTATCATAGATTAAAAAGTCGCTGTCTTCGGTGAGAATGCCAAAACAATTGTGATTTCTATTAGCATAATCCGAGATTTCTTGATCCGCTTCTAATATGGAGACGTAAATTTCGCATTCACATTCGTACTTGAGAATATAGCGGGAAAATCCGCATATATCGGTTGGTAAAAAGAGCATGGTGTCCGGAGGATGTACTCTTCTGCATTTAATATAATTAAAGATGTCGTCTGTGCTTAAAAGATATCTCTTTCTTCTCGATGCCCATTCAGATCTTTTCGATTCACGTGTTGCGCCGTCGAAGAAAAACACTAGATCTATTTCAAATTGGCGAAATTTATCGACAAATGCTTTTAACTTATGGACAAATTCTTTCCACTGCCCACCATAAACCCATTCTTTTTCTTTACGGCATATAGTATTAATGAAACACATTCCATCCACTACTAATGTGGGTCTACCTGTTATCCAACCGGCCGATGCTAGTTCTGGAATGGAGACATTTTGGTATATTTTTGATCTGTTAATATCTGCGTATTACGTCAAACCTTTCACTCCCATTTTTCTTATTCTACATAAAAAATAATAATTATAATATATTTGTATACTTAAATTATATCGCATATATAAACCAGTAATGGTTAATTTTCAAACTTTTTCTATACCAAAATCTTAGTATCGATTTTTTTGCATTTTTACGCACTTTTCCAATCAGGGAGATTACTAAGGGGCGGGGTCAGTTACCTTATCACTGACTGTATCCACACCCGTGGAGGAGCGCTGGTGAAGTATGAGGATCGCCGGGCCGGGCCCAGCTCCCTGAAAAAACTTTTCAGGAGATGCCTCAACTAGGACGCGAATGAGGGTCCTCCTGTGTCGCACGACAACGCATTACCACTCGGTCATCCGGCTGCCTCGTAGCATCGATTGGATTTCAGATCATAATTATAATAAATTATAAAATGTGATGACATGCTGGCAGATCACGTGGATGCGATCAAACTGTAATATTCTGGAATCAAATGTAATGTTCACATCCAGATTTTTACAGTCATAGGGCGTAGATAGGATTAGGGGCGTGAAAACGCTTCGGTTTTCCATCCTGAAAGACCCAGATTCAATTCATAGGTCCTACTTCATAAAAAAATTATTTTAGTGGTCTCGAATCGGTCATTCTAGCCACGTACTCTACAAAAGAACAATCTTTTGTCAATAGATGACGCCACTTTCCATTCAGGAGAATATTAAGTGGTGGGGTGAAATAAGCCCTTCCACATGCTGCCAACCTCTGCGGAGGGGACAGTCGGATTGTGGAGGACGGAGATCTACGTGCTGGGCCCGGATTCCATGATAAACATTTTCAAGAGGTTGGAGCCGAGACTCGAACCCGGGTCCTCCAGAATGGAAAGCCGAAGAGTTTCTACGTGGCCAATCCAGACACAAAAGAACAATTATTAGGTCCAGCGTGTCTCACGTTTAGTGACAGAACAGATTTAATAATAAGAATTCTACCGGTCGTGTAACGTTGCCCATATTCACTGAACGTTAGGTGACAGAATAGATTAATACAATATGGCTGACAATTACATGATCTTGAAAGTGTTCTTGCCAAGATATTTGAATATAATTCTTGCGCGACTCCTTCAAGATGTATAACAGTAAACTCCCGTATAACGTGCTCTCCTAAAACACGAATTCATGTAACGAAATCGCTCTTCTATAACACGAATTCGTATAATTTTAAATCCTGAAAGTGTCGCGCAAGACATTGTTCCTTTCAAGATGGCATCGCGCACATGTATCGATACTTCGTTGTGATAACGTACTTTTTCATAGCCTATTATCGAGTTCCGTTTTCGCGATTGATTTATATACCGATTTAATACTAGTAATATAATTAAAAATATTTTGCAAAAACGTTTTCGCGATTGATTTATATACCGATTTACTATTAGTAATATGACTGAAAATATGCAAAAATCTCGGATTCTGTCAAAGTGCAGAATCTTGCCAACTTCTCTTTGTACTTGATTCAACGGTCGCTGTAGTTGTCCTTATTTCTAACACGTATCCGAATTATGTCATTTCACTTGTCCCTGAATAGCTTTTCTTAACTTCGAGATTTTCTCTTTCTGCACCGACTGTCCGAATTGCTTCCTCTCTCTTTTTTTGCTGAGTGAATGACTGCGTTGCATACTTTTCTAACTTTTTAATCAAGAAGGAGGAAAAGAAGGATGGAATGTACTCCCCTGATCTAGCTTTATAACCACCGTTCTTTTTTTTCTTTATTCTTTATTTACTAATTCTCAGGTAGACCTGGGCAAATTTTATTTGAAATAACAAATAACTGAATATCGTCAAATAAAAGATAACGTTATTTGAAAATAATCTGGCTTTCGAATAATTTATTTGAAATAATTTCTTTGTCAAAAAAATTTAAATAATTATGCTGTCATGATCGTCTACACAAGGGGAATATACAGCCAATCCTTGGATCAATGTATCTTCGTCAATATTCATGATGGCAGCAATATGTCGTGTTTCCTGCCCACTCCATCTATAGGAATGGATTAACTTTACAATCCTGGGTACTAATTCTTCAATACTAGGATTTCTGTCGTATTTTCTGCATAAAGATCTATGAAATAATCTAATATCTTTTATTGATATCACATCGTTTCCCAGCAAACACGAGAATAATGGAAACAGGGACATGTTCAGCCCGATTAATTTTGCCAACTGGTGTCGATCGTACATAATTGTAGTCAGATTATGCATGTTCAAATTTTTCATGGATAAATACGGTTTTGTATCATAGATTAAAAAATCGCTGTCTTCGGTGAGAATGCCAAAACAATTATGATTTCTATTAGCGTAATCCGAGATTTCTTGATCTGCTTCTAAGATGGAGACATGAATTTCGCATTGACATTCGTACTTGAGAATATTACGTGAAAATTCGCATATATCGGTTGGTAAAAAGAGCATCGTATGCGGAGGTTGTACTTTTTCGCATTTAATATAATTAAAGATGTTATTTGTGTTCAAAAGATGATTCTTCTTTCTCTTTGTCCATTCAGATCTTTTCGGTTCTTGCGTTTCACCGTCGAAGAAAAATATTAGATCTATCTCAAATTGGCGAAATTTATCGACAAATGCTTTTACCTTGTCGACAAACTCTTTCCACTGTCCACCATAAACCCATTCTTTTTCTTTACGATATATAATATTAATGAAACTCATTCCATCCACTACTAATATGGGTCTACCTGTTATCCAACCGGCCGATGCTAGTTCTGGAATGAAGACATTTTTGTATATTTTTGATCTATTAATATCTGCGTAAGTTGTCAAACCTTTCACTCCCATTTTCCTTATCCTACATAAAAGAATAATAAATATTATAATATTTATTATTATATCTCTTATATAAACTATCGCATGTATAAACTTCTTTAAAACACTTTATACCATATACACCAATAATGATAAATTTTTAAATTCTTTCTATAGCAAAATCGTAGCATCGATTGGATTTCAAGATCTTAATTATAATTATAAATTACAAAATGTGATGACTGACAGTTGACAGACAACGTGGAAGCGTACTAGACTATAATGTTAAGGTTCCGAGGTCAAATTTAATCCTCACATTCAGGTTTTTACACACCTGTGGCATCGATAAGTTTAGCTGGGGTGGAAACGCTTCGGTTTTCCATTCTGTAGGACCCAGATTCAATTCTCCAGTCCCACTTCTTAAAAAATTTATTCAAGTGATCCTGGGTTGGCTGTTCGATCTTCATTCTCTACAATCTAGCTAATCCTTCCTCAGAGGTGGACAGCCTGCAGGAGGACTTATTTGGTCCCGCCACTTATTGCTCTAACTCCTCGGTGTGCCGCGAAAAATTAAAAATGAATTGTATATATATGTATGTATAAGAATTGTATGTGTGTAACTGTACGGAATCATATATATTAATAGTGAAACATGGTTGGCTGGATATCCCTTTTTCAGTCGAACCATGTACCGATTCCTATAAATAGGGTATTGTTAGAAAAAATCTAACCCTCAAATTTCTGCGACAGCCAAAATTTTTTATTGTTATTCAAGATTTAAAAATTAAGGAATAAAAATTAAACTAAAATTATAGTTTCTCTAAAAAAGACAAAATCCGCTGGTGGCGCTATAACTTAATAAAGTCCGCCATTTTAATGATCCATATTTATTCTTATTTTTTACATTCAGATTACAGACATACACGAGTATGTCTGTATTCTGAATGTGATAAATAAGAATAAATATAATAATTTGTTAATTAAAATTCGTTGTTAAATCTAAATTATTATTTAAAATATTTAGGTGTGGTTTAAAATATTTAGGTGCCGCCAAATTTTAAAATATTAAAAAGTGTTCCTCAACAGAATCGTTGCCATAACTAAATTATTATTTAAAATATTTAGGTGTGCCGCCAAATTTTAAAATATTAAATTGTGTTCCTCAACAGAAAAAAAGTTGAGAACCACTGCTCTAACTAAATGTCTATTAACAACAACGATCTAAATATATGGATAGATTTATTCAATATTAGCCACTGAAGTAGTGGGGTTACGTGATATAATAGTGCATATTGGGGTACTACACTCTTTTTATTAATTACTCGAATCTGGTCATCATATTTTTCTAACATAAATGGGATACGTCTGGCCACCAAAACAAATCTTATTTTTTAAAAATAAGAACGATTATGCATTTTATTTGATTTAATTATCTAAAAATACGTAAGAAAATGTTACTATACATAAGAGATAATTGCGTATCGTTTTATTTACGATGAGTCATAGACTGCATGTAAATTGACTGTTGCAATAACAACACTGATAAAAATCCTTCATGTAATTTAACTGCATAAACATCGAAAAGCTGAAAGATGAAATTTGCTGATTTTGCTAATAAATGTCGCCACTTTCCATTCAGTTACAGTAATAAGTGGCTGGACCAAAACTCTTTCTATAGGCTATTCCTTCAATATCTGAAGGATCAGCCGGATTTTAGAGAATGGGGATCAAACTCCTGGAACCACTTGAATAAATTTTTTAAGGAATAGGATCTGAGAATCAAATTTGGATCCTTTGGGAGGGAAATCCGAAACGTTCCCATATCTCCAATCCGAGTCGCCCGGATAAAGCTGTGGCTTACCACCCGGATCCCACACCTCCAGTTTTCAGGAGGGATCCGAACTCGGCTAGTTGAACCCCCATCCTTCAACCATCCGGGATCAACCGGATGCTAACCTGTGATGGACTCTTTAAGTGGCCGCCGCCAGATACAGAATATCTCTCGTGAGCTATGGCTTAACTAATCTAACCTAGCCTAACCTCCAATCCGACCGACCTCCCAGATCTTCAAAAATCTGAATGTGAGGATTACATTTGATTCCAATTATCTGTATATTATAGTCTAGTATACTTCCATGTGATCAGCCAGCTGTAAATCATCATATTTTATAACTTTTTGCTATTCTCCTTATCGAATGACATCTGGTGACTAAGAATTCACCAACACACGAAAATAATTTTTTTAAAATTATATATTTTTTATATATTCAAGGATATAAATAAAATATTTACTAAACAAATAACGGAATCCGTTGTATTATAATTATTTAACGGTTATATGTTCTAAGTGCAGAATTATATATGCTACAGACACAGAAACATAAAGTACTATACGTTAAGCATTAAAAGACTTTAACATAAAAGTACTTTTTCTTCTTCTTCTCAATGTTAATATGGAGGGTATAGCAAGAAAGCTTTTTCTTCGATGTTGACATAAAAGTACTTTTAAGCACAGATTACATTTATACAGATTTTCCTTCTTCTTCTTGGGGTAATTTGGATACAGATGTTCCACTCCCTATACCAGCATTATAAACTTTGGAGAGCATTTGCTAGCCATTCAGAAAACATCTCACAGTACAGAGATGGCGCTATAACCGATTTACGTCAGCGGATAATTTTAAAATTCAAACGAAATTATTTAATAATTTTGAAAATTTACATTAATATAGTTAAATGTCCAAGCTTTTTTTAATAATATAAAATTAGAAATATAACATAACGAAGTGGGCGCTACCGTTGTTGAAATTTCCACTAAATGTGTTGAGTGAAACATCTGTATAAATATAATCTGTGCTTTTAAGTATGATTTCAGACACGTTTTTGAAATTTTCGTTAGTATTCGTCATCTAGTGGGAAATTTTATAAACATATAATTGTAAATAAAGTGTAGTTAGCTCACGTGTCAGCTATAATAATAATAGATGCCGATTTAAAATACCACATTCTTGAGTTATTTCAATTATTCCTAATGAAGAACAAAATGAAAGGGTATGTTCCTAAACTTAACGGTTTATAAACCGCTTTAGGCAAACGCAGTGTTTCCAAAAACTTTTGTGGCAAAGTAGCAAGTAGCTAGGAAAAAAGTAGCAAAAAGTAGCATGGCAAAATATATATAGAGGGTGATTCAAAAAGGTTGTGCCGAAATTTAGACATGTAGAGGGATAAAATTCTGAGTAAAAAAGTCTAGTCATGTTTTTTGATTTGAGGGTCGGTTTAAAAGATGTAACGCGTAAAAGATTTGTGACGTCATTTCCGGTTCAGTCAGAAAGTATTTTTAAAATACGCTTATTTGTATTTTTAAAATCATCTATAAATTTTAACCACTTAAAAACTATCCTAAAAAATTTAGAGCCTCGGGAACAGATTGTTTATTAAAATAGCGACCTATTATTTAAATGAAATGTAATTGTTTTACAAACGTGGCATCATTTTCGAATATAGCAATTTAACGTTCAAAAATGATAATGTTCGAAAATGAATGCTACGTTGTTTTACAAACGTAATACTTGTTACCTGTGATCATCGGTTAGCACATGGTGCATGGTTGCCCCGAATATAGCAATTTAACGTTCAAAAATGATAATGTTCGAAAATGAATGCTACGTTTGTTTTACAAACGTAGTACTTGTTACCTGTGATCATCGGTTAGCACATGGTGCATGGTTGCCTACTTGCCAGGTTGCCGCATTTTAATAATAGATTCCATTTATTGAGGAGAAAGTATCTAGATAATATACAAAAAATATCTAGAAATGGTAAAGTGGGACAACTACGAAGCGAAGTAAATTTATTTGTCCAAATCAAGAATGACTTTTTTTAATGTATGGTAGAAAGTTGCAAAAAGTAGCATAGTTAATTATATAGAATTGCATAAAATCCGCGAAGTAGCGAAGCTTAAATTTTAGTAGCGCATAGTTTCAAAACGTAGCAAAATTTGCGATAAGTAGCGCGATCTGGCAACGCTGGGCAAACGTCCCAAAACTGCTGTTAAGATAAAGCGTTTTAAACCGGTTTGCGCATCGAAGTTTCTCTTCGGTGAATGTCGCTAGGGGATTATTTAAAATGGCGTCAGCAAAGGTTTTAATTAAAGAAACGTTTATATTTTTTATATAAAGTGGCCTGAACGTAATAAATCATTTATTTGGTAAGAATCAATAAAAAATGTCTACCTTGATCGCGTCCAGTCGCGTTGCGGCCGAGATACATGGTAAGAATCGAACTTACCTGCCAGCGGAGAGCGTGTTTCGTCGCAAGTAATCGCAAGCTGCATCCAGCACCGCCTGAGCGATCGCATCGAAAGTGACGGATTTTTTTCGAACGGAACCGCCGATATCTAGCCTGAGAACCAAAATGCGGTATTTTTTTCTTTCCTTCTCTGCGAGTTGGGTTTTTGTTAGGAGGGGATTTTTCCGGGCCCGCAGAAATGGCGGACGCGGGCGAAGACTGCTCCGCGGCCCCCGACTGTTCCTTCGGGCCCTCCGAACCGGCGAATCGACGGAATCTCGACCGCCGAAAGGCAAGGGTTTCTTCCCTCGTGAGAGCGGGCTTTTCTTGCTGGGGGGTTTTCCGGGCCCGCAGAAATAGTGGACGCAGCCGACGGTCGCTCTGTGGTCTCCGACTGTTCCTTCGGGCCCTCCGAAGGAAGGCGGGGTTTCTTTCCCGTGCGAGAGCGGGTTCTTTGGCGGGGGTTTTCTTTTTTTTTCGGATCATCGAACCGACCGATCGGGGCATTTATTTCAGGCACCTCCGACGTCTGGGATAAAAAATCTCCGCCTAGCAAGCACTTTTTTTCGCTTTGCGCCGCGCCGTGTCGTATATAAACGCATATACACCGTTTAATTATTAAAAATTAGCTATTGCTCGAGACTTCGCGGACGCGGCGCGTCGGCAGATAGAAACGCGACTAGAGTCACTAGAAAACAAGACTGTCGCTCGTCATACGCCATAGACAATCGCCGATGTAGCCAAGAAATGCACATGCGCTGTAGGACCAGGCGCCCAGACGAGCTAAATATAACTTCCGAACAGCTGCTACTAAAATGAATGCATATTATAGTCCGTATGGAAGCAGCCCATGGACCGAAAGGACCAGGCCTTAAGTTTCGTGAAAGACAGCAGAATTTATCAGATGACGAAAATCGCTTATTAGGCTGGAAGAAAGGCAGCAGAGGACGGTAGAATAGAGAACGGAAACGAGAGAGAAAACTCGTAATAAGGGAAAGAAAAATCAAGAAAGAGCAGTAAAAATTTTATCTCCCGACAGATGGTGCCGCTTTTCCTCTTGCGCGCTCTCCGCAGGCAGGTCAGGCCGCGACGCGACTGGACGCGATCAACATAGGCACTTTTTATCGATTCTTCGATAAAAAGTGCCTATGTTGATCCCACAATTACAAATTTATATTAAATATGATTTTTTACGTTGTCGTGATTTAAACGTGGTGTATTAACTGATATGTGGATTTTACATTAAATTTTTATTAAGTATATCATTTTAAATTAAAAAAAAATAACATATCTGCACTGATATTCTTGAAAGACGAAAATGTTCTTTGAAGGATACATCAGTATAGCGA
The DNA here is from genome assembly GCA_000484575.1 of Olivierus martensii. Lineage (NCBI taxonomy): Eukaryota > Metazoa > Arthropoda > Arachnida > Scorpiones > Buthidae > Olivierus > Olivierus martensii. The sequence goes on along the minus strand of AYEL01070700.1, from coordinate 68,330 downwards.
TGAATAGTATAAATATAATTTTTAATTTTTTCTTTTTGTTTTCTCTTTTTATTTTCATATAATGCTAATAAGTGAATAATCATGTCATCATCTTTCTTATAAAAAGCTGGAGTAGTATTTAGTTCGGTAAGTAGTATAATAGTTTCGATGCCATTTTTTCAACGAATTCAACAAACTGTTCCAAAACTAGGTAAAACATCTACTTTTGTCGTTGCAAGCGTACTCAACGTTTTAAACAAAACGTTGAGTTTAGGAACGTAACCAAATTGCAACAGAGATTCTTAAATACATCCTTACAAATGCAGGTGTCCTTCGCTTTACGCGATTAATTGGTTCTATGAAATAATCGCGTAAAGTGAATTGAATTTAGCATGGGTGAGATAGGAATAGGGATTTCTTCAGAAGGATAAAAAAATGAAAACTTTACACCTGTAAACAAAAGATCAAATTTTAACGAATAAATTAGTTAACCATAAATTAAACACACAAATATTAATGAATGAACAGTTGGATGAATGAATTTAATTAATTGGTTCTATGAAATAATCGCGTAAAGTGAATTGAATTTAGCATGGGTGAGATAGGAATAGGGATTTCTTCAGAAGGATAAAAAAATGAAAACTTTACACCTGTAAACAAAAGATCAAATTTTAACGAATAAATTAGTTAAACATAAATAAAACACACAAATATTAATGAATGAACAGTTGGATGAATGAATTTCATTAATACAAGTCATAAATAACTATACACTATATAAATCTGACAGTCTTCAATTCAATATTGAATGGACTGGATCTGGTGAGTGTAGATCATCACTCTCTGGCTCTCTTGAAGTCTCTGGGATGATATGCTGATGATCTTCAATCTTTTAACGAAACAGTCGAGACTCACCTGACGGGCAGCGTTCTCTTCCTCTCTATAAATTTCTTTGTAGCAAACCAAAGAATTCTGAATTTCTCTCGCAACTTTGGAGGTTCTAGATTCATTAGGATTATTTTCTTCAATTATTCTGACAGCACTCTCAATATATTTAAAAAATTCAGTCATTTGTTTTGTTGAAAGTTGTTTGATGGACTCCGCACAACAAAGGGCTCCTGACTTTCATCATTCATGTTGTTTTCTATTTTCTTCATTAGCTGAGCTCTGATGAGTAGTACTCGAGCAGTTCATTTACATGAGATTTTTTAAACAATTTTTTTTTTAATTTAAAAAGTTAATTTACTTTTTAAAATCGCGTTATAGCGAAAATGCGTAAAGTGAGATCGCGTATAGCGAGGGATACCTGTATCAAAAAATAGAAGAAGAAAATTCTCTCATTTTTCCAAAAATATTTCTTTTCATTGGTTTTAAATGCTGATAATGGTTTTCCCAAATGTCTATTAGAATCTTGATTAGAATATTTGTTTCTTCCATCGTCCAATTCATTCTTTTTGCCATGGCATGGTCTATAGATATATATGGTCCTGCCACTCCTACCGATAACAAAGGGAAAACTGTTAAGGTCTAGATTTTAGTCGCTAGGGCGGCGATAGTGTCAGTAGGTTAGCTAGAGCAGACGAATTTCTATAGAGTTACATGTAGAATCTTATAAATCAAACGTAACTTTGCAAATTATTTTTAGTAGGAATTTCGCTGTAAAAATTGTTTAAAAATTCTCATGTAATTTCGCTGTGATAAATTAATAGTACAAGTGTACATTTGTACAACTATTGAGCATATTTTGTACAATTGTACGCTTATTAAATGCATTTTGTACAACTTTTGTGTAAATTTTGTATAATTAGTACAAGTGTACATTTGTACAACTATTGAGCATATTTTGTACAATTGTACGCTTATTAAGTACATCTTGTACAATTGTACACCTTTCGTGTAAATTTTGTATAACTGTAAACCTGTTACATAAGTTTTATATAATTGTACATTTATTGAACATATTTTGTACAATTGTACACTTATTGAGTAAATTTTGTACAATTGTACTCCGATTTCGTCATTTTGTATAATTTTATACCTTTTACCTACATTTTGTATAATTGTAATACCTGTTGTAAAATATGCTCAGTAGATGTACAAATGCACATTTGTACATCTACTGAGCATATTTTATGCTGCTTTATGCAGTTCTTTATACAATTTGAACAATTGTATACATTTTGTATAACTGTTTACTTGTACATATTTTGTTAAATTATAGTCATTTTGTATACATTTTCATCAACTATATGTTATGTACTAACTGTACATCCGTACACATATTGTAAATCATTTGCTAAATTGTAAGCATTTTGTACAAATGTACACTTGTTATGCACATTTTCTTCAATTATACACATTTTATATACATATTCAACATATTGTACAAATAATGCAAAATATATACAATTGTACAGTCCATATTATCATATACTTTAGAATGCATTTATTTTATTTGTGTAAACAATCAAATAATAATTAAGATAAAAGATAATTATTTGAAATATCAAATAAGATAACAAATAATAAAAAAATTATTTGATGATTCAAATAATCAATCAAATAATTATTTGAAAATAATTTCCAATCAAATAAGATAAAAAAATTATTTGAAAAAATATTTAAATAAATATTTATTTAAATAATGCCCAAGTCTGTTCTCAGGGAGAAGACGATATTTTACACCATCATCTCTCTCTCATTACAGTACCTTTATTTATGACCTTATCGCGACACCTGCTAGTCATATTACTTTAATTCGATCATTATTTCCTTTCCCATTTATTATTCTTTAATCGTAGAGAACAAGGTTCTTTGGGCCGCTGATACAATAAACAATTCTATCAGTTTATCAAACTAAGGTATCACTCCGATTACATTCCTTTCACGTTTTTTTTTCCTATGAAGAGGTGTAAAATGAGACATTACAGCAGATCTGAATAAGGTGTCTGCACAGAAGCAAAAACCTGAAATCACTTTCCATAAAATGAACTAAACAAACTCATATTCTTCTAATCAATAATTTAGAAATGTTTGCCAACATCACGATGAATATTTATAATTCATTGTTTTTCAATAGCATCATCTTTTGGAAAGCAATGCCATGATGTCCCAGCCGGCGTTTTTCCATCATAATTTTTGCATGAAGGCCGTGACACACTGAACACAATTCGATATCAGAATCCCAACGACACGGTTGAAATTTCGTCATTTTCTAAGTATATAAAACATTCGTTTCTATTGGTTAATTGCTTCCTTCGGGTCTTGCAGCACCGTATTGTTCGCGCGTGCTTGAGTTAACGCGCGTAGCCGCGCGAAAGGAGATTAAAAAGTTAAACTTTGACTAATCAGCACGCGCGAACAATACGGTGCTGCAAGACCCGAAGGAAGCAATTAACCAATAGAAACGAATGTTTTATATACTTAGAAAATGACGAAATTTCAACCGTGTCGTTGGGATTCTGATATCGAATTTGTTCTAGAAGTACAAGAAAGACCTTATCTATATGACATGAAATTAAAACAATACCGAAAATATACGATCACTTCTTTTTAATAACAAATCAACCACACTCCTCAAATGACCTCTGTCGGCAAATCCATGAAACACGAGAAATAACTCGGCTGCAATGTAGACAGGCTGCGGCGCAGTGCAACGCGAAGCGAAGGATGCAAATTTCTTGTCATCTTTGCTTCGCTTCGCTTCGCCTCGCTTCGCGTTCGGTGTGTCACGGCCTTAATGGTACTGAGCAATAAACGCAATTCGCTGTTATGCGATTCCAGTCACGCAGATAGCGTGCTTACAAAGCGGACATTGTCCAATACTGCTATATTTGCATATGCTAATATTGTTGCGACCGTAGATCGATGGTTGCGACAAACAAATCCGATTGATTACATTATCATCATCATCGTCGTCATCGTAAGACAATCGATACCAAGAGGTTTATCATATGCGCAATTTTAAGTATATTTTGTTTCATTAAATTGTTATTATTCTGTAAAAAGAAATTCGCTTTCATATGCGGAATTTTATTTACATTTAAGAAAAAAAATATATACAACTTTACCGATATCGAAGAAAAGTGCGTACGTTTAAAATCTAATTTTCACGTCCGGCCATTTTCTTTCGATGACGTGGTTAGAATAATTGAAAATCGAAATTAAACTCTTTTAAAAAATTAGAATAATTATGCATTTGATATTATTGTTAAAAATTCGTAAGAAAGTGTTGATATACATACCAAATAATTGCGTATCGCTTTTATATACGATGAGGCATAGACCACAGTAACCATACGTCAATCGTCTGTTGAGAGATTATATATTGTCGATGTTTTTTTTGCCAACAGATGACGCCAGTTTCCATTCTTTGTTACCATGGTCTATAAACAGTATATAGTCATTCCACTCCTACCGATAACAAAAGAAAAAATGTGAAGGTCTAGATTTTAATCACTAGGGCGGCGTTGGTATCGATTTCTCCGTCATAGTAAACGAATTTCTATAGAGTTATATGTGGAATCTTACAAATCAAATCGAATTTCTATAGAGTTATATGTGGAATCTTACAAATCAAATTTAACACTGCAAAATATTTTTAGCAGGAATTTCGCTATATTTTGATAAATTAGAATGAAAATACCTTAGAGTTATCCTTAACGTTTTATGGACTTAAACTTAAATGGTAAAAAATAATAATTCAAAATTTTTAACGTTAGTTCACAACTATCATGTTTAAGTCAACAATTTTGCAGTTGTGACCTGTTTTTTCTATGATTCTTCAAATGTGTTCGAAATAATGCCAATTAATACAATTCAATTGCCCCAAAGTTACTAACGATAAGATTTTGTAATTATTAATTCTACAGAAAACGGATTAAAAAATTTTTAAATAAAAATTGAAAATGTATTTCAGTGTAATGCTAAGTATAATAATTCCGTTTGAAAAAAATAAATAATCTTTAGCGAAAATAATTTTCTGAAATTTATTTTTGTGTCTGCTAGAAATGGTATGTACAGTCTAACAGTTTTGAAAGAGGAAAATGTCTCATTATTTAAAATAATTTATTTATGAACTTTAAAGCCATCCTGTTACACTCACAAAAATGCACACAAAATACAAAACTCTAAGCAGGATAAATATTTTATTAACAGAAACGCAGAACAGAAACAAAATTATTTTATTAATTTATTTATCATTTCATATCTAGTATTGTATTAGAACTTTTTTGATTGGAATAAAGCTATCTGGGAACTGAAAATTTTTAGTGATTAATTTTGATAGCTATGAGATTTACTGTTCTTATTCATCTTTCTCCTGTTTTGAAAGATTATATATTGTAATTATATAAATCATCTTACTTTAAAAGATTATAATTTATTTTTATTATATGAATTAATTTTAGTCAAAATACCTGTTAATGTAGAATTTTGCATTCAATAATTCAACGTTCTCTCAAAATATTGCTGAGTGTCCGGTATTATCTTATACAGTATTTGTATCTAATCTGTGGCCGCGTCCTTCACGGTACGCTTACTATCGGACACTGGTCGTACCAACCTTTTAAATTTGTTGATATCGCCGTTAACTTTAATATTAATGTAACGCAGTAATAGTACGTTTTAAGTATACCGGTGATTGCCGCTTAACTTTTTACCTTTAAATTGTATTAAAATTCACTTTCCGCGGTCTAGTCTCGTCGAAACATTTAGACGGCGCTTCCATTTTCGCCAATAAATGTGATATCGAGAAAACATTGGAATAATTTTAAGCTTTCGATCCTCCGTAACTAGTTGGAAGAAAGATAGGTGTCGATTACGAGAGACTATATTTTAATACAGACCTGTTCAATAATTTCTGTTTCTTATATCAAAATATCTAACATCGAAAAGTAATAAGGGTAACTAACCTATGGTTGCAGCCGCCAACTTTGACACTCTTTAATACCTACCGTCTTTCCTGTTTGAATAGCCGTACTCCGGGCTGTTTTAATTACTATCTCGAGCGAACCTTTATCTTTTTTTGTGTCCTATTATATCGAGGAAGGCGACGGACACGGCGCGATTACTTCTCTATAATACTAGGTAACTGGTAAGCCTAATACCGAACACAGGCGCCGCCGCCTACTGTGTAGATGGTCTGTAACCAACGTAAAATCCAACCCCGACATTTCGAAACAGAGGAAGGCGCGGTTTCCACTGTACGATTTCGTCCAGCAAAACGGATCCGTATAGCCGGTATCCTAGCAACGGCCCGTTTACGGACAGCAAAATCACGGAACGGATCGACTAGACCTCTATCCTACTTTATGCTGGATACGGATCCTTACGGATTGACGTCACCGATTCGATAGCCAATAAGAAACTACTTTGTGGTAAACGAGAGCTTTGAGAAACATGGCGGTAAACGTCGCAATACTTATAAATTTGGTTGGTGAAAACGTTTGTCTTTACGATAAATCCCGAAAAGAATATCACGACAAAATATTAAAAAATAATATTTGGGATAGAATAACGGATCAACTTAAACAAGATGGTAAGTTCATGAACAGAATACAGTACAGCTAATCGAATTGGTCTTGTGCACGTGTTCATTCTCGCTTTATAAAATATTATTTAGTTTTAGAATAACAAAGCGTGTATTATCCACCACTACTCATCACTATATGATTGTATCTTCCTTCCAAAAGTGTTAAATTAAACATTATATTTATCAAAATCATAGATTTGATCGAAATAGATAAAACGACCTCTTTTTCCATCTTGAAATAAATTTTTTCTATCGACGTATTTGATTGGTTTATTTTTACAACATTCGTTATTGGCTACTTCGACACGACGTTTTAAAAGTTATGGATCCATTATACGGCCTATGTGAGCGCGTAAACGTTTCGCTGTCCGAAATCGGAATTTACTGGACGCCGTAGTGCTGGATGAAATCGTACAGTGGAAACCGCGCCGAGGTCGTCGATCCGAATAGCGACAAACGGAAACGGTTTCGAAATGACGTCACTTTTATTCCATCGCGCCATGCCAGCCGTGTGTTCCTAAATTCACCGACTATGCATCCACCGGTGAAAGACTGATGACGTCACGATGAGTACCGGTTGAAGTTATTTCCGGAACGTGTTTGATGAGAAACAACATGGCTGAACTTGTAGAAAAAATATTTTCTTTTCAATATTCAGAAACGGATTCTAGTGATAGCGAAGAGGAATTGTTCATGAACTATATCATATGGAAAGAAAATCAAAGAAAACGATTAAAGAAAAAGAAAGCGAAAATAGATGATTATATGAATGTTGTAAATAATTATTCTGATATTGATTTTAAAAGTCATTTTCGACTGCAAAGAACGACTGTCTCGGTAAGTTTATCGAAATAATATAACTACTGTATATACCACTGTCATTACAAATGTTGAAAACCTAACTCACTAATTACCATATTACTAATTTAAAATTTAGTTCTAAAATAATATAAATTGCATATTATAACACAATTATATATTCCTAATATAGTAATTCAAAAATTTGTATTAAATTTTATTAAGATATCCACATTGAAAATATGTGGCATATTATAACACAATTATATATTCCTAATATAGTAATTCAAAAATTTGTATTAAATTAATTTATTAAGATATCGACAATTAAAATATATGAATTATAATATTCATGTTCTTTATAAGTCATAATTATAAAATTTTACTTAATTTTCCTGAAAATCATTTGCCTACTCTCTATCTACATTATATAAAAGCAAGTTCTTATTTATTAATATATCAATAATAATTTTTTATTTATAGAATTCATGCATTATAAGTGAATAAGAAATTATTTTTGATTAAAAACTTGGTTTTGTTAATTTAGTCTCATATTTCAACCTTTGATATAAAAAAAATCTTGATTCAATGAAGATTATAGCAAAAATAGAAATTAAACTTTCTGGTTCTACAATACTTTGTATTGAATTAAGCTTCTATTTTTATTTATTATTATATTACAGGCAGAATTAATGACAATTTGACTATTATTGTTTTTCCTATTCTGTTTTCTAAATAAATTTCAATAAGTTGAATAATCATTATCAATTAATGCATTTATTAATAAATTTTAGAGTTAGCTTACTTTATTTTTAACTTCATATTTGCTATTCTTTAGTTATTACTTGAAAAATACTTGATTATAACAAATGATGATATTAATTTATTTTCTTTATAGAAAATACTTGCTGAAATAAAGCCTGAAAATTTAAATATTAAAGGAAGACCATCAATTGATTTGGAAAAAGCTGTTTTAATGTCACTGTGGACATTGGCTAACCAAGAAAGTTTTCGTGGTGTATCAGAAATGCATATTTCTGTTAAATTACCATGTTTTAATGTGTATTTCTATATATAAAGAAGGATTTTTTGATATTAAAAATAAATTAAAAAATAATTTAAACGGATCTCATGTATAAGTAGTAAAGTTGCTGCAAAAAATAGTGTATATATCAAATGAGATGATACAAGAATCTCAGAAATTAATAAAAAAATGGTAAAATTAACACTACCTAAAAGATATAGTTATAAGGTATATTTCTTAATTTGGTTCAGCAGAGTTAATATTATATATATTGAAATTAATTATAGAAAAACTACAGAAACCAAGCTCATCAACAAAAAAAAAAGATTCAAATATTCTAAGTTTGAATATACTACAATTTAATATATTAAATATTGTAATTCATCTGTGATATACCATATTACATCAAATATAAGCTGCCCCCAAATTTAAGCTGCAGTAGGATTTTAAAATTGAAAAATCGGGCTGCCTCCAATTAAGCCGCAGTAGGATTTTAAAATTGAAAAATCGGGAAAAAAAGCCACAGTAGGATTTCAAAGTTGGAAAATTGGAAAAAAATAAAAACGAATTATTATAAGTATTGAAAAATAAGAAACATTTTTATTTACTTAAATAGGTACTAATATACATAATAAATACCTAATTTATTGAAAATCTTCAGATATAATCACATTCATTTTTATTAAAACTAGCGGCAGGTCTCTTCTCCCAAACATGCTTTAATCTATCTTTCATAAATTCTGTTATATCATCCACGCATTCTTTTGTGCTCAAATTATAACACCCTTAGGAAAATTTTCCTTGGATACTGTTTTTTTAATTTAAAATATATTAAATTAAAACTATAAATATTATTTTTATATTTATATTAAAAATTGCAGCCAGGAAAAAAACAGTATGACATATTTTGTCAAAAAAAATTAGTTCTATAACAACAACTTACGTTACAAGTAAGAATTGCACGGAAAAATATATACCAGCGCCTCTAGTGATGGGATTTCAAAACAAAAAATCTTACAGCTATGGCGTCGAAGTGGAATGACCATATATTATTTATAGAACATGGTGTTACTAACTGACGGGGCGAAACAAGCTCTTCCACAGGCTGCCCTCCCCTATGAGGGATCAGCCGGATTGTGGAGGATGAGGATTGAGGGGCCGGGCCCGAACCCCATGATAAATATTTTCAAGGTGTGGGACCAGAGATTCAAACCGGGTCCTTCAGAGTGGAAATCCGAAGCGTTTCCATTTGGCCAAACCGGCCGACAATCATCAATGTTTATATAAAAAGCGATAGTTGCTAAGTATGATGATCGCAATAACATCGAACGCCATCTTATCACTAAAAATGCAACAACACACGAAAATATTTTTTTAAATTAAATATTTTTTTAGATATTCATGGACAGAAATAAAACATTTACTAAAACCTAATGGAATCAGTTAGTCGGCCGGATTGGCCGCGTGGAAACGCTTCGGCTTTCCACTCTGGAGGTCCCGAGTTCGAGTATCGGGTCCCACATCTTGAAAATGTTTATCATGAGACCCCGGCCCTGCCCGTCGATCCCCGTCCTCCACAATCCGGCTGACCCCTCTGCAGGGGTGGACAGCCTGTGGAAGGGCTTGTTTCGCCCCGCCACATAGTATTCTACCTGAATGGAGTGTTGCGTCATCTGTTGACAAAAAAAACGGAATCAGTTGCATGTTAATCAGTTGCAGTTGTATCTGTTCTAAGTGAGAAATTCATTCTAAATGCTGCCACAAAAAATAAATAATTTTTATTAAAATATTAATCAAAGAAATTAAGAATCGTTATTAAATTTATAACCGCACTTTGTTACCATATCGTTATAACTTAGAAAAATACCGCGCTTTAAATGCATTGATAAAACATTACAAAAGAAAATTAAGTTGTATAAAAACTAAACAGATATTAAAACATTGCGAAATACAATTATGTTGATAAAATACACATTTATAACTAAAATATTACTTACTGAAAACGAATGTGATGAGTGCACTCAATTTATATTATTCCGTTTGAGTTAAAAATTTTTTATAATTATGGAATATAGTCCATTTATGATATACAAAAGATACTTATTGATAAATATAAAAAAGTTATCTAAAAAATAATTTTTTGGTCAATAAATGACGCCACATTCCATTCTCCAAGAATAATATATGACGGGGCGAAACAAGTCCTTCCACATGTTGCCCACCCTTGCAGAGAGGTCAGCCAGATTGCAAACGACCGGGATCGAAGAGCCGGGCCTGGACCATATGATAAATATTTTCAAGAGGTGAGACCCGAAACTCGAACCCGGATCCTCCAGAGTGGAAAGCCGGAAATGTTTCTACGCCGTCCATCCGGCTGACTCTAAAAAATAGTTTGCTAGTTCGCTAAAAATACATATAAGTAAAATTAGGTTAGTTAAGCCGCCATATCATACGAGGGATATTCTGTATAGAACGACGGTCACTTATAGAGCCCATAATAGGCTGGCCAACATCCATGATGAGTCGATCGAATGGCCACGTGAGTCGGCCGGATTGGCCGTGTGGAAACGCTTCGGCTTTCCACTCTGGAAGACCCGGGTTCGAGTCTCGGGTCCCACCCCTTGAAAATGTTTATCATGGGGTCCGGGCCCGGCCCGTCGATCCTCGTCCTCCACAATCCGGCTGACCCCTCCGCAGGGGTGGGCAGCCTGTGGAAGGGCTTGTTTCGCCCCGTCACTTAGTATTCTCCCTGAATGGAAAGTGGCTTCATCTGTTAACAAAAAAAAATGGCCACGTGAGTCGGCCGGATTGGCCGTGTGGAAATGCTTCTGCTTTCGACTCTGGAGGACCCGAGTTCGAGTATCGGGTCCCACCCCTTGGAAATACTTATCATGAGGTTCGGTATAGTAGTATTCTCCCTGAATAGAAAGTGGCGTCAACTGTTAACAAAAAAAGAATGGCCACGTGGAAACGCTTCGGCTTTCCACTCTGGAGGACCCGGGTTCGAGTCTCGGGTCCCACCCCTTGGAAATACTTATCATGAGGTCCGGGTATAGTAGTATTCTCCCTGAATGGAAAGTGGCGTCAACTGTTAACAAAAAAAGAATGGCCACGTGGAAACACTTCGGCTTTCCACTCTGGAGGACCGGGTTAGAGTCTCGGATCCCACTATTTGAAAATATATAGTAATTTATCTGGCATGGGGTTCATGCCAGATAAATTACTATATAAAATATTTAATTGGAAAGAAAGAATGTTTCCGTGACTAAAACTAGAGCAAACGGTTACGAAAATGGATTAAATTAATTTTATCGAGTGAATATTGAATAAGTAGTAATATTTTTTGAAGAAAACATTTCAGAAAATATAAACACTAAATGTTCCAGAATATACATTAATGCATTTCTTAATCATCCGATTCCATTATGTTATCAATTTAATGGGAATTCATCAATTAGCCTGACTAGAAATCTGGCGGCCACTTGCTGGAATCACATAAATCTGAAATATTTATTCAGTATAATAAAATTGAATGAGTAGGAAGTTAATTGTGCAATTAACTAAATGGTATGTATCGAAAATATCAGCTATCCATGCTAAAACTATTTCAAAATACATTCAAGGACACAATATTTTCCAATATGTGTATCAAACTTATGCAGCACGAAAGAAGTATTCTATCTTTCTGCATCATTTATGAAATAACTTTAGACGCGGAATACCCAAACACTTAGTCATGTATCCATGTTCGTCTTGTCTGAATAATTCTGTCGTTCGTAACACTTATCCTGTTCTTTCAACTGCCAAAATTTTCGGTTTGCAATTCTTATCGCCATGTGAATGCACTAGGCCTCAAAATTACGTTCGTAATTTTTTCTTTAGAACTTACATTCACCTTGTTGAGATTTTCCTATGGGGAATTGTTCTTTTTATTGTAATGGCAACTGTGACAAAAGTTCCTTGCGGAAACACTTTTAAATTTATTTATAGTAAGAACGTTCTTTTCGCTGTTATTACTTTCTTGATCATGTGGTTATATATAGCGATTCAGTTCAGCATCATCAAGAGGCGAAAGATTTCCTTTCAATGCGCGAAAAGCGCATACCATGGCGAAGACGAATTCATTAATAGCATGGAAACTTATCTTTTAGCGTTACTCTCGTTCCTTTTCTTCGCCTTCATAACATTTTCCGTCATAACCACAATAGTTATCTATTCACAGATGAGAAAGGAAAATAGCGAAATGGAAGCGTTTAGCTGTTCGATTTTGATACAGTTTGCATTAATGTTTATAGAAGGGCAATTCGTGTTAGTATTTGCTTTCATATCGATTATTTTCGTTATCGTAGGAAAAAGATTAGTCGAGCTTTCCAAAGAACTGATCGTTAGAAAAAGCGCAACAAGACAGTTTCTTCAAGACGTAATGGAGAAACATACGGAAGTTTTGGAATTTCTGCAACATTTAAACGATCGATGGGTTTGGCTTTCTCCTTTAGTTTATTTATATTTTGTCTATCTTTCATGCTTTGAATTGTATGCGTTAATTTTCATCGATATGGATCAAATTTTGCGCTATTGTGCATCTATCGCTTCTTTAACAGTGCTCTTGGGAACTGTTTTTATTGCATGGGCATTTTCCATTTTCACCTCGTTGGTTTGTATATTTTCTGTTAAAAGTATGAAAGATAATATTTATTCTAATAAAATCTGGTATTTTTCAGATATATGACAATTTCATATCTGTCCATAGATTTTCTTCTATCTGTCTAACTTTGCAATATAAGTTCAAAGTAAATATATATATGTTAATACTTAAATTATCGTTTCCGTTTAGTTTATTTTAATTTATGTTGATTTTTAACTTTATAGATTATTGGCTTCATGAAGAGATTCGGTGGAAGACCTATGGGAATATCCATGGCTGGATTCTTCTTTATCAAAAGAAACTTTGTGATCAGGGTAAAAACTTTTAACTGATTAACGCTATTAAATAAATAGAACTTCTAAAACCATTATTTTTCAGGTGGTGTATAGCATTTATTCTGTTCTTTCTTTTCTGGTCCAAGTAACCGGAGTAGCGAATCAAAAGAAATGCTTATCAAGAATAGAAAGAAGTGGATCAATATTAAATGGAACAGTTTCTCAGATAACTTGATTCGTCTGTGTTTGTAAGAATATCTTTAATGCAATAAGAATGAGAAGATCGTTTCTCTTCTGGTTCTTATTGCATGTCCATTTTATGAATTATTAAATTTAATAATGAATAGTAGCTGATTTAATCAACAGACACCTGGACTCGAGTTCAAGCCTTCTTCTGAATGCACCGAAAGTTCCACATTATGTTTACCACATTTTTAAAATGCAATTGTAGTAAAATCGTTTATAACAGACGTGGAAATAATCCATGCCTATGATGAGCAAATACTAATTCATGTTTGGTTTACGTATCTGTAAACATTTTGTCGAGAAGTTGGACGTTTAGTTTGTTATAAAAATTTATGAAAAATAATATTAAATGTCGATGACTTATCTTAGATGAGATATCTGTAAGATGTTACAGATTCGTTTCTTTATTATGTTAGATGCTTGCCCATCAAACTGGAATCAAATTAAATTACAAAAAAATCTGTTTTTCACAGCAATATATTTTCCATTATGTATATTTTTAGCAGTTCTTCTTGTGGTATATCTTCTAATTGTAGCATTAAACATAAAAAGAATTGCATATCCGATCTCAAATTATGCTAAAATTTTATAAATTACCTATATTATTATCGCATTTTGTTGTGAAATATTCTGCATTTTATAAATTTTCCTCTCGTCATAAAAAAAGAAATTAGAAAAAAATTCGCATAATTTTTCTGTCCTGATTTTTAATAAAGTACATTGCCGTTTGCTTTTATCACTCTGGAGTATCCGGGTTCAAATCCAGGTCCCACACCTCCCAGATTATCAAGAGGCGTCCGGTCCCGACTCGTTGATGGGCATCCTTTAATCTTCGAGTTGACTCCCTCATGAGTGATGGGCTCTACAAGTGGCCGCCACCAAATAAAGTATATCTCTTCTGCAATATGGTGACTTAATTATATTAACTAATCAAACATACCCGCTAGCCAACCAAAATATTTTGGAAAAATTTTCCCCTTATTTTGAATCATCATTTAACCTTTATTCAATCAGTGAATTAAGAACCGAAAAAGTATAAAGTAACCTGCAGGAACCGGAACAGTTAACAACAATCAGTGAAGCTCAAGATCACTGATAACTTTACTATTCAAACTATTATTATTATAAAAAATATTCAAGCTGTTTTCTAGGAGATCTTAAGAATACGAAATTTATTATTAAGTATATAATTTTCACATAGTTCTATCTAAATATCTGACTATGCCAGTTGTTATGTTCTTTATCTGGGATGTTAACAAAAGATGCGATTGGACTGTATTCAGAAGTTTAGCATGTACATATTTACAGGTAGTACAGATCGTGGTAGAGTTGTATATGGAACAACACGGTGCCAAGACAAGAAGTAGTGTTGCCACTACAGTGAGGCACTTTTATACACATGGATATCTTAGTGTGTTGCCACCTCAGAAGTAAAGAAACATGTTATGATCAATATTGCCATTTCGGCATACAAATAATCATGATACCAGTAAAATTATTCTATTATGATTATTAAAAATGCATCAATAATTCTTTTTTTTTTTCCTTCATTCTTATATATAGTAATGTTTTAAACTTTTACATCATTGATCACCTATAAAACAATTAAAGATATCCACATAATTTTTTCATCAACTTGTTTAACTCTTCGTATGATTAACATCCTGAAATTTATCGAAGAAACAACTTGAATCAGTGCGCGAATATCAAATCGTGATGGTGATTTATATGATACTTAAACTGTAGCGATGGTGGCAGATTTATAAAGATTTTTTTTTATAATTTAAGTAACGTTATGAGGAAGTAATTTACCTTAATCATTTTTATTTAAAAGTATGTGAAAATTAAACAGATATTATGTTTTTTCTTTTGTTATTGTTGTTGTTGCACTGCTTTCTTGCTTTAACGCAAGCAAATATTGTAAAACTTTTATAAAATAGGAATAAAAGTATAATTAGAAAATAGATTTTGCAAATTAAACATGCAGCATTTTAATTATTCCATAACACAATATTTTATTTATTATGTAAAACTAACAGAATTTTTAAATCAATACCGGAAAATTCCGTTATAACGAATACCGTTATAACGAAATTTTCGATATAACGAATTTAGTACGAAGCTGTAAAGTTCAATATTCGTACAGTACGTGCAGTACAGTATTCGTAATGGTAAATTCAGTAAAATGGTAAAAAAATATGAAATTTCGTTAATATATCAGTTATAACGAAATGAGGCAACGGTCCCACGGATTTCGTTATAACGAAATTTTAGCTGTATTTAGATTATTCATATTATTAGAATAATGGTAAAATAATAATAATGTAATATGAATGCATATTATCATGCAATAATAGTTATGCGATAATATTCATGTGGACCATTATAATTCGTCACGAAATTTTATAAACTTACAAGTTCTTACTAACTGTTCATCGTTATTTACTTGTTAATAATGAAGTATAAACAATTAATTTTCGGTTAAAATATTGTTATTACATATTATCTGTGTATTGATGAATACCAAATTTAAGTGAATCAATCCTTTATCAATATTTGAGCAATTATTACGCACAATACGATTTTTCGTGAGCTCAAATATTTGTTAATATTAAAAGTTTAATTTTAAATTCAGCACATTCGACCTGTTTATATGATTCGTTACTTTCACATTTACTGTATTAATATTTTTAGTATCTTTAATTATTATTATTCATTTTCTATTTAAAGGAAAGGAAAAAGTAAGTAGCATTCTCAATGAATAATTTCAGCAGACATTATAATTATTCACAAAATTTAATTAAAACTTTAAATTTGCAACTTTTACATGACATTTAAATTCGCACAAAAATTGATGTAGATTCTCATAAATTATGAGAATGGTTGAATATCATAGCATATAATAAAATTTTATACATTTTTATGAAATGAACAGTATCTTTTAAACAATAATAGTTTTAAAATGTGTTTCTATTACACATGATTACTTGACAAAGATACATTTTATCAAGTCATAGCGAAGAGTTAAAAAATTCATTGTTAGACATGCTGAGACACGTTTGAACAAGTACAATTACTTGCTTCACAATATTGGATAAATATTGTTGATTCAAATGGAGACTATACACTTGATTAAATTAGCAATCTTTTATATCCTTTCTAAACGTAATGCCTAAAACGACATTACTTTTGGGATGGCCTGATAATTAATTAATTAATTTAAGCAACCTTTCTTTAGAAATTGTCAAAGGGAATGAAGTATTTTTCTGAATCACCTGGTACACTCTGTCAAATCGTATCAGAACTTTTTCCTACATAATATAAATATAAAAACATTTAAATTATCGTTGAAATATTTCCTGTCCATAAAACGAGTTAAATAATTGAATGCAATCTATGTTTTTTTGTCAACAGATGATGCCACACTCCATTCTGATAGAATAATATGTGACGGGGCGAAACAAGCCCTTCATAGGTTGCCCACCCCTGCTGAGGGTCAGTCGGATTGTGGAGGACGGAGATCAACAGCCCGGGCCCGAACCCTATAATAAACTTTTTCAAGGGGTGGGACCCGGGTCCTCCAGAGTGGAAAACAGAAGCGTTTCCACGTGGCCAATCCGGCCTGAATGCAATCTATTATGAACAGAAAGTTTAAAGTCACATTTATGTTAGTTTTGATTTAAGATATAACACAAGTTGTTATTCATTAGTAGCATAAGGAAGAACATAATATGAGTTATTAAAGACACATTAATTTTTAGTAAAGTTTTAAATGTGATTAGCAAAAACTCTTGTTACGAACAAGAGTTTAAGCACATCATCTTTCTTAAAATAACTAAAGTTGTGACTCTAGCTTTTTACAATCACAAAAGAATATATTGATAAATATCACATACCTGATTATCGCACATTTTCTTTAACGATGCACCATTCTTAGCCATAAGATAGTAATGATGGAATAGTTTTCCATCGAAAAAGTGCCAAGGCATCAAGTAGTAATGAGGAAAAAATTGAATGCACACAGTGCCAACTTCTTCAGCGTGTCTCACGCCTCTTATGAAGAGTGCTGCCAATTGAACGGGTCTAGGATCCACATTGTTTATCTGCAAGTGAAACTAATGTTAACAAGTTACGAAACATAGAAAATCATAAACTTTTCAACTACTTACAGTAACTTTTCTGATTTTGTTAATATCTTTGGCGTAAGGAGAAATGGCCTGACATATAAAAGCCGCCACTTCCCAAAGTGCAATTCCGGTCAGTTCGGGTCGTAACATGAGGAAATTTAAGATGCAACAAAGCACCATGTATTTTTCTGGAATTTTCTTCAATCTAGAAGCAGAAATGCTCACACCAAAGCACCATCTGAATAATTTCCACTGCTGATCGAATAAATCCGGTTGAAAGGACCACAACATTTCCAGACTTAATTTGGAACCTATAATAATAAACAAAATTTAAAGTTCGCCTTAGCCCAATATTATGACACATGGAGATTCATGTGTCGTGCTTATCCTGGCTCCAAAAGTGAAGAGAGTCGGTTATAGCTCTGATGAAATATTGAATTATTGTTATTTTTCAAAATTTAATATTTTGAAAAAGGAGTAAAACTTCACCTCATTTTTTTTAAATTATAAATACTTATTTTCAAATGTATGAAATTTTTTATACGAACATCTGATGATAAATATTTAATTTTTTAGTCTTAATATCAAAGAAATTAACATAATAAGAAACCGAAAATATTCATATAACTATAATAAAAAAATAAAAACTTGGACTTTCGTGTGGCGTCTATTGACCGAAAGTTAGTATTTTTACAGAATAAAAAGTGGCATCATCTATTGACAAAAAATGAAACCATCGTTGATATAAACATACATAAAATATTTAAAACAAAAAAATGAATAGAAAGTGGCGTCATCTATTGACAGAAAATATATAGAAACCATAGAATAGAACGTGGCGCCATCTATTGACAAAAAATTTATAGAAACCATTGAAGAAAGTGGCGTCATCTATTGACAAAAAATATATAGAAACCATCGTTTATATAAACATATATAAATATATTTAAAACAAAACCATCGTTGATATAAACATATATAAAATATTTAAAACAAATTAAAAATTATAAATAACTGAATTTATATAAAACAATGTAAGAGAAAAATAATAATAATGAAATAAATTGATAATAACTGTATTTATATAAAACAATGTAAAAGAAAAATAATAATAATAAATAAATAAAAATAAAAAAAATTGTCAATGCTAAAAATAGAGCCAGCGATTACTCAATTATAAAAGCAAATCTTCAACCACTACGCTACTGAACTATTGTCAATGCTAAAAATAGAGCCAGCGATTACTCAATTATAAAAGCAAATCTTCAACCACTACGCTACTGAGACATTCGAAAGGTAATTAAATTTTAGAATATACGAACTCAATATGAAACTTCTCGTGCGATTTTCTTGACAATGCTTGAGTAGTGGACTTTCTTTATATTGTCCTAGAGACTACTTACAGGTGTGCGCAATTTCAAAAAATCGGTGACCCGAATGTCTGAACCTCCCCTTGGTAGCTAAAACTGGGAAAAAAATCCAAATTACTATTATTTCCTGTATATTTTATTCAAAGATTGAATTGATTTAAAATGCAAGGTTAAAATTCTTGAAAAATCGCTAACACAAAATTCAAAATATGTATTATAAAGCTACCACCTAGTTGAACAAAATGTATAGTCTATGATGGAACAAATAACAATGTGAAACTTTCTAAAGTTATTTTTTCCAAAGTAAAATTTATGCAATTAATGTGAAACTTTCTAAACCATTTTTCCTAAGTAAAATTATGCCATCGATTGAAAGTTTATTCCCACAAACTTATTAAATTGTGATGACTTTATAAATAATTGCATTATGACATAGGGTAATCCATATTTGAATTTTTGCATTAAGTAGAAGAGCCTATTTTATAATAATATATTTTTACATTGAGTTATATTTTATATTATTTGTTTTTGTTAACTTAATAAATTATTTTTTTTTTTAGATTTAACATGTTTTATTGATGCAAAATAATATATTTAATCTCTATTCTATGAATAAAATAATAGTAGAAGAATGCTAAATGATTAAATATAAAGAAATAATTATATATCTATTTTAATTTGTTTTGATATACAATTCCCCCTTTATTAAAATTATACCAATCAACCATTTTAAAAATATTTTCTCCTGTTCTCAAAATATAAATTTAAATCCATAAGTAACAAATTTTTCTTCTTAATTGATAAAAGTTATCTAATAAAACAGAAAAACTATTAAAAATTTTTATTAGTTACTAATACCTTCAATTTCGATATATGGAGGTCCGACTGTAATTATATAAAATATATCTATTCTATTTTGATATACAATTTTCTTTATTAAAATTATATAATTGCTACTGCTCTAAGCGCCTATGGCTCAAGATCTAAAAGGCGCCTTTGTGAGGTGGACGATGTTAGTAATCCCTTAAATTAGGCGCCTATGGCCGTGGCCACCTTCGCCATAGCCTCGCTATGGCACTGCTCATATGTAATGAAAGTTGAGAAGAAAGATTGTGGATACCGGAATGATGATCTGAATCTATTTTTGCATCTCATTATCTGATGATCTGAAGAATGAATCTACTGAGTGGAGAAATGCAAGGACAAAGGAAGTGAAAAATGGAAGATCTTGTGAAGCGAGTTTTAGAAGGGAAAGTGTATTGAAAGGTTCGGTAGATGAGAGTAAATGCAATGGGAAGGATGTGTGGACGTTCTTTTAACGTGTTTGTGATAAATGTTACAAGAATAGTAATTGGTAGCGAGATTAAGAAGTGATATATATGGTTGAATGAATAGGAGGCATGTGATGTGGCAGAGAAGAAAGAATATTAGATAAAAGTAAGTGAAATATCGTATGGATGAATATAAGAGGTGCAATAATGTGCATGAGTGGTATGAGAGAGAGGGCAGAAGATGAATAGGAAGGAATAAGCAGCAGCAGAATGATTTTGGAGAGTCGAAAGGAATGTTCTGGAATTAGATTTTTTAGAAGGGAACAAGATGAGTGTGCATTGAATAAGGTAAGGATGGCAAAATGCTTTTAATTGAACTTAAATTATTGATAGAAAGCGACAGTATATCCATGAGCTTTTCAATCCTGTTAGATGGATAGAGAAATAAGAACAGGATGAATGCAACGAATAGATGTTCGCTGGAAAGCAAATCATATAAAGAAATGCTTGGCGAAATTCTGGCGAAGACGACTCCACACCTCCGACGGGCGTGTGCAGACGCTGTTTTGATGGGACACTTAGCTAAAAACAAGGAAATTTCAGTACCACAGCGTGTCCTCAGTTAGGTAATTTAGTGGTATTTAGCATTGGAGCTTCGCGTGGTTTAGGACGAAAATGGAGGAATGAGTCACGTGACATCACTATCCAATGGGCAGCTGTAAATGAAAAAAGATAAGGATGATGG
Source organism: Olivierus martensii (assembly GCA_000484575.1). Taxonomy (NCBI): domain Eukaryota; kingdom Metazoa; phylum Arthropoda; class Arachnida; order Scorpiones; family Buthidae; genus Olivierus; species Olivierus martensii. The sequence continues at coordinate 47,318 of AYEL01070700.1, read as the reverse complement.
ATCGGAGGGATAACAGCGGTGAAGGCACAGATTAATGATACAGATGGGACACAGCTAAAAACAGAAAATTTCAGTACCACAGCATGTCCTCAGTTAGGTGATTTAGTGTATTTTTTCCTGAATAAAAATTTTATAATTTTTCAAGACATTGACCAGTATTAATATTTCCAAAATCATTTAAATAATAATGGATAGTTTGTTATTTTAAAAAATATTATTATTCAATATAATTATATAGATATTTTATTATTTCAAAATATAGAACTATATTGAATAATAATATTAATAGTATTTTCCCACAAGCAGCTTTGGTTTGGTTTCTAGTAGCCATCTTGTTTTCTTAAGACGTTTGATCGTAGCTCCTTCCATCGCTGGCTTCACTTTTAGTGACGTCATGCCATCTCCATCTATCTCCTACCTCCATGGAAATTTCAGGTCCACAGCGCCTCCTTGTTAGTTGATTTAGTGTATTTTTTTCTTGAATGTAAAAGTTTTATAATTTGTCAAGACATTGACCAGTATTACTATTTCCACAATCACTTAAATAATAAAGGATATTTTATTATTTTAAAATATAAAACTATATTGAATAATAATATTACTTACTTGTTAGTAATCTGTTTCCCATAAGTTGGTTTGGTTTCTAGTAGCCATCTTGTTTTCTTAAGACGTTTGATCGTAGCTTGTGGGTCGAAGTTAGAGTTAGTATTTATAAAAGGTATTTAGTATAGATTGGAATTTATGGGCCATATCTTCCATATAAACAGGAAGAAGTAGTTTGGAATTTATAATATTATACAATGTATTTTCTGTTGAGTGAGAGAACTCATCCGCTTAGGCTTAATAAATGTACAGTACTGTATATTAGTTATTTTGAAATATCATTATTATATCGTTAATATATTTTTGATATATAACTCTAGTTTGCAAATGCTTGGCGAAATTCTGGCGAAGACGACTCCACACCTCCGACGGGCGTGTGCAGACGTTGTTTTGTCCGCGGCGAGTCGAAAGGAAGTGGTTCCCCCCAGTAGACAAGCCGTGGGAAGTCTTAGCCGGATAATTCGCCCTCGGATCTCGATTGACTTTCTACAGCAATACATCTGGTCGGCCTGGGAAAGGCCGACCAGATGTATTGCCCCGGCCCCCAGTTTGCTGCCCCTAGTGGTTAAATTCGTATAGGGTCGGTAGAGCATGGCTGTTTCATCTCCTCGCTGGTGGATGCTTTGTAGTTCGCCACTGGAACGTCGGAGTCCCTGTTTGCTCTGTAGTTCGCCACTCGACCGTCCGAGTCCCTGCGGATCCGGGTTCTGTAGTTCGCCATTCGACCGTCCGATCCCTGCGGATCCGGGATTAACAGTTCGCCACTCGACCGTCCGGGTCCCTGCGGATCCGGGATTAAGAATCGGTCCGACGTACGCCGGCGTGAGGTACGAGTCCTCTATAAGGGTCCCAATCCCAAAGCGTTGTACCGGTCCGAAGGGATGAATGGTGAAGGGATAGAAGCCGTTCCGCTGCCTTCTTTTCAGTTTATAACGTAAATTTTCATTTTAATCAATTTCTCTCTCTCTAGAAATAAACTCCCGAGCTATGCCTGTTACTAGCAGCAGAATATTCCATTATCTTCAACCCAAAACCGGATAAACCTTTGTCTTCCTGACAAATTTCTCTTCCCTTGAATATCCTTATATTCTTAAAATCTCTTACTGATATTTTCTCTATAATTTTTCGCTCTTCTCTGCTTCGCTATGCTTTCTGCATATCCCAGGAGTGGGCATTCAACTGCCTTCTTTTCAGTTTATAACGTAAATTTTCACTTTTTATCAATTTCTATCTCTTACTAGAATCAAACCCCCGGGCTATGCGTGTCAATTGCAGCAGAATGTTCGATCATCTTCAGTACAAAGCTCGACAGTCGGTTGTACTTCTGACAAATTCGTTTTCCCTCGAATACAATTCTTAATTTTCTTAAAATATATTTCCAATATTTTCTGAATTAAGAGCGATCTTCACATCTTTGCTATGTTTTCCCATAACCCAGAAGTGGGCATTCATCTGCCTTCTTTTCAGTTTATAACGTAACCTTGAACATTTTATGAGTGATTCCAGCCGAATGTTCGATCATTTTCAGTACAAAACTGCACATTTCTTTATCCTCCTTACAAATTCATCTTTCATTGACTACATTCTTAATTTCCTTAAAATTTCTTACATCTTCTATAACGCACACGTATTTCTAAAGTGACACAAGTCAAAAACTTGCATTTTTATGTTGACACCATTTTATAACTTGGGAAGCAATCCTCCATCATCTTTTGAAACCATTTTCCTGTGGCCGCTGCCAGATAAAAATATTCCATGAGAATATTTCAGCTTAACTAACCTAATGGAATGACAGGCTTAGGCCTTGCACATTGGTGGACTAATGGGTAAGGATGGAAGGACAGTAGTTTTTCCCGATTAAAATGAACTAAAAAAATGATTTCAAAAGATTTACAAATATTACAAATTTTGAAAAAATTATTAGTTATATAATGGGTTTTAGTTAAGCTGATTTCATAGTTTTTCCAATTTTCTCAAAACGTTCGTTTTTGACTTGTGTCACTTTAGAAAATTTATGATGGAATATATTATATTCCATCATAAATTTTCTTAAACAATTCTCCAAGAATGTATCATTTCAACAATGCATTCGTTATGGTTATTGTTACCACATTATTCGAAGGATTTAAATAAATTTAAATTAATAGAATAAATTTTAATATTTTTCAGTTCTAATCTCTTATATTTTATTTACGAAAGAGAGTTGAATCTTTAGTAGAAAAGAAATTCTTTTTCTCATAAGAATATTTGATTTCTATCATTCTGTTATATTATTTTCCACTTTTAATCAGTTATCTCTCATTCTATATTTAAACTCTCGGGCTATGCATTTTAATTCAATCAGAATATTTGGTTATCTTCAGTACGAAACTTTACAATCCTTTGTCTTCCTGTCAAATTTCTCTTCCCTTAAATAATCCTCTTGGATGCGACGATGCTTCCACTGACAAGTAAGATATCATTTTGCGATCTTAAAGATTTCCCATGTTTTAATGAATGTATGAAACAAAATTTTGTGCCTCTGAAAATTAAAGTACTACTAGCAGAAAAGCGCAACGAGGGATTTTCCGTCAGTGTAGTTTTTGTATAGAATATTTAGATAGATGTCTGAAGTCTATAGAAGATTTTTCTTGTTTTTTTTGGATGTCCCTCGATAAAGTGCCAAATTGGAATGATGCTGAAAGTAAATGACTGTCAATTGCGGATGATTTGTGTTTAGAGCAGCCTTGCAATTTAACTCTGTGAAGCCTTCATAAATGATGTGGATTTTCAGAATTTGATGGTGCACCAGAAGTGGACAAAATATTTCGAGTTTTAAAAATGTTGCTTGTCATTCAGTATAATTTGAAAAAAATATTGTGCATAGACTTTCAGAAATATTTGATTAGTAAGAAATCACTTTCGAAACAGATTAAATCTACGCAGAAGTATAAATGGTCACTGTGAGGTCCCGGACCCCCAAACGGCACTCCCTTATTTTCGATTAAATTATAAAATTCTGTTAATATTTAATTGTAAAAATTTGTTAAAAGAAAGAAAAAGATTATTTAGATAATAGAAATTGATAAAAATTCATCAATTTTAACGGATTAGGAACTTCTAATGTTCGTTAGTTATTCATAAAATCATGAAAAAACTCTGCCGTTGTTCCTTATCCGGGGAGAAAATAAATACTCAGTTTCTGGTGAAAAGAAGATTAATCAGAAAGAAGAAAGATATAGTTTTAAAAAAATATTATAAAAGAAAACAGTCATGTAGGAATTACGACGGGAACGCATCTGGTCTCATCGGGGGACGGCCGACGGAGATGGTGTACAAAGAATGACAGCGATTGTGAATAACTGTCGACGAAGATAACGTATACAGAACTGTGTGTGTGCAAATTGTGTTTAATTTGTGACTATTAAAAGATAAAGGACATTTGGACAAATTGGCAGCATACGTTTATCATTGTTATATTTAAAGAAGTTACTTGGATTTGGATTTGTAGATGATTCAGTATTGTGCGATTATAGTATTGAAACTTTGCATTCTCGTATTTTCTATTTTGATGCAATTTATTACTTTCATTATTTTCATAATCAATTTGAATTTTTTATAGGAGGATTGAAAATTCCAGACTTAAGATTACGTAAATAACAGCTATTTAATTTTGGTGTTCTTAGATTACACCGTACTTGTCGTTCTTTTCCTTTTCGTTTATTTAATTCATGGTTTATAAATGATTTAAATGATTATACTTATTTTGACTATTATATTTATAAAAAATATGTTTGTAAATTTACGAGAGCTAATACTTGGACTTATGATGGAAGTGTGGTATTATGATAGTTTTTGTTTTATTTGTTGTATTTTATTTAATTACTGTAATTTTTAAGTATTGTTGTTTTGTATTTGTGAGGCTGTTGATTGCATGTTTGTAATTATTTGCCGAATTGTGAAATAAATAAATATATTAAAATAAAAATACTTGTCGGCGGAGTGCCGCAAGAGGAAGCACAACGTCGCGTGGCGCCATCTATCGGGAGGAAAAAATTTACTCCACTTCCCTGATTTTTCTTTCCCTTACGAGAAGTTTTCTTGCTTCCGTTCTTTATCATACTGTCTTCTTCCTTTTTTTCTGGCGTACTAGGCGATTTTTATCGTTTGATAAGTCTGTCTTAGGGGGAAGAGAGTCTGTCTTGTCTGGCTTAGGGGTAAGAAGGCCGCATTCGTATCTCGTGCACTGTGTCGCCGAAGTAGGGGTAAGAAGGCCGCATTCGTATCTCGTGCACTATGTCGCCGAAGCGACTTTTAATGGGCCGAGAATTGCCTCCGTCCACCTAGGGAGCGGAGACACAAGAGGCTCTGTATTTGCTACAGAGACTGGTACTCATTACTGAGCGACCGGACTGTTTCCGAAGGTTGCATCGCATTCTACCGCTACTGATTGAAACGGCCGATTCTAAACTGCCGGATTATTTGCGAATGGAAACGACCGATATCTAGCCTGAGAACCGAAAGGCAGTTTTTTTCTTTGTGCGAGCGAGTTATTTCCGGGCATTTTTTCGGGTCCGCAATAATATCTTAAGTGGCTCCGACTGATTTGTTCCTTCGGATTACCGAACCGGCCAATTCGACGATGCATTTCGGGCACCTCCGATGCCCTGGGATAAAATCGCTGCTTATATAACGTTCGCTTAGCTCATCTTGTATTCTGAGACAGGCCAAAAGGCCGCCCCCTGCTCCACCTACTAGGGTACTACAGGGTACTTTACGTCTGCGAGAATAATCTCGACTTAATCATAGCCTGCCACTGGGGTGCGGACTCGCCTGCCACCTCCTGGTATACGAAGCGAACGAAATACGGATACGGCGGATTCGCTCAGGTTTGCCAGGACTAGGGGTAAGAAGGCCGCATTCGTATCTCGTGCACTATGTCGCCGAAGCGACTTTTAATGGGCTGAGAATTGCCTCCGTCCACCTAGGGAGCGGAGACACAAGAGGCTCTGTATTTGCTACAGAGACTGGTGCTCATTACTGAGCGACCGGACTGTTTCCGAAAGTTGCATCGCATTCTACCGCTACTGATTGAAACGGCCAATTCTAAACTGCCGGATTATTTTGACACAAGAGGCTGTGTATTTGCTACAGAGACTGGTACTCATTACTGAGCGACCGGACTGTTTCCGAAGGTTGCATCGCATTCTACCGCTACTGATTGAAACGGCCGATTCTAAACTGCCGGATTATTTGCGAATGGAAACGACCGATATCTAGCCTGAGAACCGAAAGGCAGTTTTTTTCTTTGTGCGAGCGAGTTATTTCCGGGCATTTTTTCGGGTCCGCAATAATATCTTAAGTGGCTCCGACTGATTTGTTCCTTCGGATTACCGAACCGGCCAATTCGACGATGCATTTCGGGCACCTCCGATGCCCTGGGATAAAATCGCTGCTTATATAACGTTCGCTTAGCTCATCTTGTATTCTGAGACAGGCCAAAAGGCCGCCCCCTGCTCCACCTACTAGGGTACTACAGGGTACTTTACGTCTGCGAGAATAATCTCGACTTAATCATAGCCTGCCACTGGGGTGCGGACTCGCCTGCCACCTCCTGGTATACGAAGCGAACGAAATACGGATACGGCGGATTCGCTCAGGTTTGCCAGGACTAGGGATAAGAAGGCCGCATTCGTATCTCGTGCACTGTGTTGCAGAAGCGAACTTTACATTGCCGAGAATCGCCTCCGTCCACAGAGGGAGCGGAAACACAGAGACGCTGTATTTGCTACAGTGTATTCTAAGAACACCTTGCTCAGGCGCTGTCGCGACGAGTAAACGCCTACAACAGGCCGAAAGGACGGAAAAGTCCGAACCTTTCCTTACTGCGAACAAAGAAGCTGTACGTATTTCTCGTATAGTCCTAACGTATTTGCTACTGGATCCCCAATGACAGGAGATCACTCTTGTCAGGCTAAACCGCCACGTAAACGGTAGCAGCCCGACCGAGGACCGGACAAGGCCGGATCCTCCAAGCGAACAGAACCTAAACTAATATTCGCTACGGCGGGGTGGTATACACAATGGTAAAACCAAAGCGGACACCTCCCCTCTTTGAAAGAGCGAGAATCTCCCCGGTTCGATCACCGATGCAGCCCACTATCAGCGCCTGGCTGGTGGGCCACCATGGAGACGATATTCGACCGACGCCGTGCGATGGCCGGGTATTGGCGCCTTGTCGTGGCAGAATATCGCACGGATCAACTCCCCGAGGTTTGTAATCCCCTAGGAAGCAAGCTTCCCCGGCCTCTGGATGAAGTCCTAACACTGCCCCAGGTGAAGAAATTCCCACTCCCAGGTGAAGGATGAACCCACTCAGCCCGAGCAAGTTCAACTCTCGGGTGGGCACCGTAACGGCTTCTATCCCTCCATCATCCATCCCTTCAGCACGGTACGCTGCCTTGGGATTGGGACCTTTATAGAGGACTCGTACCTCACGCAGGGCATACGTCGGGCCGATTCTTAATCCCGGACCCGCAGGGACTTGGGCGGTCGATCGGCGAACTACAGAGCGCCCACCGGCGAGGGTGAGGGTGCAACCCCGGCTCTACCGACCCAGAAAGAATTTCTTCACCTGGGGCAGTGTCAGGACTACGGGTGACCAATCCGAGTTCTGTCCGACACCGCTGGGCCTCTCTATAGAAAGTCAACCGAGGCTCAAAAGAACGGAACGGATTTTAACCAATCTTCCCCACATCTCGGGTACGGATTTCCCAGGCCCGACCGGAGGATGTGCCCGAAGGACACTGGTGTGCGACCTGCACGCGCACCTTCTTCCACTGTGGGGATTCATGGATAAATGCCATCCCCACTGGGAGTCTCAGTATACCCAGACACTATGACCTTATCGGGAAAAATGCTATCCCCACTTGGGAGTCTCTTAGTGTACCCAGCCTGCGGATGCACAGATACAGACATAGTGCTGCCAGCAAAAGCCACCTCGCCACGTCAAGGCGGACTCTCCTCGAGGGTGCGTTCGCTTAGCGCCGTGCTGTGTGCTAAACGCCCAACGTTGTCTAATAATTAAACTGCTCGAGATTTCGCAGTCTCGACAGATAGAAATGCCTTACTAATAATCGCATCGGATGGGCGGAAGGCATGACGACCAGCCGACCCAACTTGAAAAAGGCGAGAATCACCCCCGGTTCGATCACCGATGTAGCTCACTGTCCGCGCCAGACTGGTGGTCCACCATGGAGACGATATCGACCGACGCCGTGCAATGACCGGGCTCCTGGCGTTTTGCCATGGCCGAATATCTCTCGGATCAACTTCCCGAAGTTTTATGATTCCCTAGGAAGCAAGCTTCCCCGGCCTCTGGTAGAACCCACTCAGCCCGAGCAAGGCCAACCCTTGGGTGGGCACCGTAACGGCTTCTATCCCTTCACCATTCATCCCTTCGGACCGGTACAAAAAAAAACCGTGCCTTGGGATTGGGACCCTTATAGATGACTCGTACCTCACGCAGGGCATACGTCGGGCCGATTATAAATCCCCGACCCGCACAGACCCGCAGGGACTTGGGCGGTCGATCGGCGAACTACAGAGCGCCCACCGGCGAGGTGAGTGTGCAATCCCGTCAGGGATTTGGGCGGTCGATCGGCGAACTACAGAGCGCCCACCGGCGAGGGTGTGTGTGCAATCCCGTCTCTACCGGCCCAGAAAGATTTTCTTCATCTGGGGCAGTGTCAGATCTACCCGGGTGACCAGTCCGAGTTCTGCCCGACACCGCTGGGTCTCTCTATAGAAAGTCAAACGAGGCCCGAAAAACGGAACGGATTTCAACCAATCTTCCCCACATCTCGGGTACGGGCTACCCAGGCCCGACCAGGGGATGTGCCCGAAGGACACTGGTGTGCTTACTGCACACGCACCTTCTTCCAGTGTGGGGATTCTTGGAAAAATGCTATCCCCACTTGGGAGTCTCTTAGTGTACCCAGCCTGCGGATGCACAGATACAGACATAGTGCTGCCAGCAAAAGCCCCCTCGCCACGTCAAGGCGGACTCTCCTCGAGGGTGCGTTCGCTTAGCGCCGTGCTGTGTGCTAAACGCCCAACGTTGTCTAATAATTAAACTGCTCGAGATTTCGCAGTCGCGACAGATAGAAATGAGACTGGCACCACTAGGAAACGAAGCAAAATCGCTCGTCATACGCAACAAGCAATCGCTGACGTACCCAAGAAATGCACATGCGCTGTGAAATCAGGCGCGCACCATTCCGTGAGCGCACAGACGAGCAAAATACGACTTCCGAACAGTTACTAGCAGAATGAATACACTGCGTAGTCTGTATAGCAGTGGCGGAACTACAATGGCCGGACCCTGCAATGTGAGGGTCTAAATCCTCTTTGTTTGTACCAATGATAGTCTGTACTTCCTTTACCCGTTTTTAAATTAACAACATAATACAATAAAAATTAAATGCACCCATGAAAAGAGTCAAACATTCATTAATCAGAGCAGTAGCAGCAGTAGAGCAGTAGCCAAAAATATGGAAATAAAAGATGTGATTAGAGATTTTGTAAATTTAAAATCCAGGAGGAAGAATTTTAAATATATTTTCTTTTGATAATTTTCAATTGTGTTTTAAATGATGAAATTTTTTTCTTTGTTAATTTTGTAATAAAAATATCTAGATAAAAATTTGATTTTTTTTGTGGTAAAGGCCCAAATATTTTGTGGGGGGGTCAAAAATTTTAAGTTCCGCCACTGCTGTATAGAAGTAGCCTACGGACAGAAAGGAGCTGATATCGAGTCCCGTTGAAGACGGAGGAACATCTTTTAAATTAAAAAATTCTTTTTGGAAAAAATAAGTTCTTAAAAACACGCTACATTACAACGATTGCATCATAGTTCAAAGCATTAAAAACAGTGCCGCCAACTAAAAAATTCAAATTAATAATCAAGAAGTAGCGTAATTATTTTGTTTCCGTATTCATGGGATTCTCTCGAAGATAAGTCAAACCCATCAGAACTGGTACATATATAGCTAGATTTTTCATCAATTTCTTAGATGTAAGAAATATTACTGAAATTAGCAAAATTATAAAAACACCCAAGCAAAATCTGTCGAGTGCTTTCAAAAAGCCGGACATTCTATTGCATTTTTAAAAACCGCCCAGACAGAAATTTACAGTTAAAAAAGTGGATATATCCGGGAAAAAGAGGGCATATGATAACATTTCTAAATACATCTTTAACATTTGTAATTTTAATTAAAAGTTGTATTGCAAAATATATAACAAATTAGGAACTGTGTGTTAAAAAGCAAAATTTTCATTGTCTAAATTGATTGGATCGATTATGTTTAGGATGGGGCAAATGTTTATTTTGGCCCACTCTAAAAATTTCAAAAAATAGCGAAATGATGTGAAATGATAAAAACTTTTTTTTTAAATTAGCAAATATGTTTCAATATTTTTAAACGAAAACAGTTAAAAATTTGCATAAAAATAATTAGCCTTCAGTGAAATAATTTCAAAGATTAGAATAAATCTTTCATTAATTAATAAAAATATTTTATAATTACAGCAAACACAAGCATATAAATTATGGCTGTTTATTAACAATTTAAGTATAAAAAATATTTACAAGTGAATTACTTGCAGGATTACAATGTATTCAAAAAATGATTCATTTTAAAATATGCAAAATCATCTGTATTTTTAAATGTATGGTTGTATGTTTATATGTAATGAAGCAAACAACTAATTGAAAGGCTTTTTGACATATTTCCTCATGAGGATATAAAAAGGATCACAGTTTATCTCTCCACTCGTAGCTGCTTTTTTACATTTTTACACCCCTTTCCAATCAGTGAGATTACCGAGGAATGGTACCAGTTGCAACGATGAGGTGCACCCACATCGGTAGAGAGGGCCCAGATGGTGAAGGTTGGGAATCACCGGGCCTGACCCGGAATCCCGAAAAACTTTTCAGAAGATGCCGGACCCGGACGCGAGCCCAAGTCCTCCAGCGTGGTATGCCAATGCGTTACCATTCGGTCATCCGGCCACCCTCACTCGTAGCTGCTATAGTTGATTCAAATGAGCCTTTATATTTCTGTCTTGGCCTAATCGAATACAATCTATTTTTTTAAAATATAGAAAACGTCTTCTCAATTGGACTGCAGTTGAGGTGAATACTCAGAGAGAAATTTATATTTGATTTCTTTCACTCTAAAAAAAATTGGTCACAATTTGCGAATGATAAAATTAATTTCGTTACTCATTATTATGTATAAATAACTATATTATAATTTTATGATCTCATAGTATTCCTGTAAAAGCTTCATAAATTTTTCAGCATCATAAATATATTGCATTGCCTTGAAACAGAATTTTAACATTTGTTCAAACTGTCAATATTATTATATTTCTACTGCAGTTGGTTAGGTTAGTTGGGTTAAGCCACCATATCCTCATGGGATATTCAGGCGACAGCCACTTATAGATCCCATCACAGGCTGGCCAACACCCATGACGAGAACAGCCGGATGGCTGAAGGATGGGGTTCAACGAGCCGGGCCCGAACCCTCCTGAAAAACTGGAGGTGTGGGACCTGGATTTGAACCTGGATCCTCCAGGGTTGTAAGCCGCAGCTTTACTACGCGACTATCCGGCCGACTACTGCGGTTGGTAGGAACAATTGTTATGGTATCTCTTCTCTAGGCAAATAACCAGAATGCCCATGTGAATGTAGGTTTATTCAAGTTTCTTGCAAAAATATCAGGGAAGTATTACATTCATGATTAATTTGTCTATCATAAAGCATCCTGCCATTGATTCCAAATTTACGATAATAACCATTTTCAGTCATTTTTTTGTAATACTGTATAATTTTGTTTTGTTTCAATAACTTAAAAATTGATACTTTATCTTGATAAAGCGTTAATTTTTAATTTTGAAATATATATTGAATTTGTACTAAGTTTTTTCTTGCAATTTTAACCTTTTTCCGTTTAAAGTCAAGGAATTATTGTCCAGAATAATTTCTTGACTTTAATTTTTTTTAAACTTGACAATTTTTATTTTATCAAAAATTTGTTATTGATTATTGATGCATAAAATAATTATCTATTTTGATATCATTAAGACACACTACTTCTGATATCAAATGTGGTAATTTCAGGGGATTAAAATGATTGTTACCTTGAATTATGGAAATATCAGCTCATAACATCAGGAGCTGCTTCCTTTGGTCCATAGATTCTGACGCGACGAAACAAACCCTTCCACTGCTCACGTCTGCGAAGGATGCTGCAAGAGTGCAACTTGTGCATCCTTCCCAACCCGAACTCTTGCGGAACCTGTGCAGGATCTACAATTCGATCTCTTGTGGAACCTTGCATCCTCGACAATCCGGCTGACCTGTGCTTGCAGATGGTTATCATGGGGATCGATTGGTCGGGCCCGAATAACTCGGGCCTGGCCTGGACCCCATGATAAACATTATCAAGGGGTGGGATCCGAGACTCGAACTCGGGTCTTCCAAAGTGCAGTTTAAGCCAAGTTGTTCCAGCATGATGAGTTTTAGACAGATGTGAAAATGATCAAGAAACTACGAGCGAGTTTGGATAAACGGTTGTCGGGAGTTGGAAGTCGAAACAATCGACAGCTATATTTTATAGCATATAATATTTACTAAATGAGAATAACACAAATAATCAGGACAAATGCGATAAAATATAAATTGAAGACAAACAAGTAAGGTAACTGTGGAGTTAATGATATCTTAATCATATCTTTAAATTTTTTAATAACCATGTATACTATAGTTAGACTCATTCCGAAGGCAGTTGACATATTTTAGACGATTCTTCATTTATTGGACATTATTTTAAATCTCTTCGAAGAAGATACTCCTTTGAAGAGTTTTTCGTTTTCCAGTAATTACACTAGAATGTGATGTGGAACAACTTTTTATAATATTATAGATATATTGTTGCAAAATTTATGGAAAAAAAAACATTGCGTATTTCAACAGGTTATGATGAAAACTTGATTTTATATCAAAATATAAAAAATAGTATGCATATAAAAAATATATTTTAGGTAAAAGCACCAGTAGTTGACCAGTTAAAAGAATTTTTGTGTGTAAACAGTACTAACTGGCTACATTTTTATCTGATAGAGAGTCTCTATGGGTGAAGATGCTTTTTGAACTTCCTGTAACATATACAAAACATTGTTTTCAAAAAAGTTATATTACACAAATTAGGAAATATTTATAAAAATTCAATAACTGCGTTAGTAGTTGACCGTTTTGGAAAATGAGAGAACTAGTAATTGACCATATGTGAATTAGTAGTTGACCACTTATACTAGAACCAAAACCAATAAAGCAATCACGTTAATATCGTTTATTTTCATCAATTAAGAGAAATAACAAGAAAAAGGGCAAATACAAATAAAGAGAAGTTAATTTTTGAAAGTTAATAAAAAATAAAGTTAGTTAATTCCGTACCGAATCTAATTCAGGTACAGAGTAAATATTTCGCGTTTTGCTCGCTTTGGTAGGGTCATTAATATAAAAAAAAGCTTATTTTTCATGTTTTAGTGAAAAATGGTCAACTACTGATATAAGGTCAATTACTGGTGCCTTTACCTTAAACATTTATATAAAATAAATATAAGTTAGTTAATTCCGTACCGAATCTAATTCAGGTACAGAGTAAATATTTCGCATTTTGCTTGCTTTGGTAGGGTCATTAATATAAAAAAAAAGCTTATTTTTCATGTTTTAGTGAAAAGTGGTCAACTACTGATATAAGGTCAATTACTGGTGCCTTTGGCTTAAACATTTATATAAAATAAATAATAACTTACTTATTATATAAGTAAAAATAGTATGTTTAAATTGTGATTATGCAAATCACTTTCTTCTTGTTATGATTATTTTATTAATATTGTAAAAAATATTATATTCAAAAAACGTATTCACTAATTTCATAAATTAAGGAAAAAATTTCAAAAGTTTATCTTAATTCATGAAATCGTTTCACTCAGTTTTAAAGCTTTTACAAAAATTTTTAAAAAGCTTTGATTAAATATTGAAATACATTTACTAATTTTTGAAGATTTTATTAATTAGTACAATCATTACAGTTTTTATTTAAATATTTTTTTACTTATCTGTAAAAGATTTTCACCAATTTACGAAGAGTTTTCACTAAATAGTAGGAATGATGAATTCAATTCTCTTCCGACTGACTTAAAATTGATATCGATTATCTCAATGACTAAAAATCGAAAGTAATTTTCCTTTTTTTTTTCAAAAAGTACAAATTATTAATCTATCAAATGCTTTTATTGTGACCGAGAGAATTAAAAGAAAATATAGCGATCATCAGACATCATTTTTTGTTATAATGAAAAAGTTTTGGGAAAAATTTACCTATGATGAAAGTTATTTGTTAACAGATCGTTATAATTTGAAGATATCCAGTAAATATTTGACAATAAACTGACCCGATTAATATTCATTAAAACTAATCAATATTAATAAGTAATACTTAAAATGGTTGTAGAATTTTCCAGAAAATCACACATTCAATCCGAGAATCCCAAATTCAATTTTCAGTAGAATGAATCATTAGTAATATTTTAACAGTTTGATATAAAGTTTCACAATTCCGTTTTAATATTAGATTCTTTTAAGTCATCGAGAATCAAATCCGAAGCTTTTTCTCCTATCATGATAGTAGGTGCATTGGTATGACCGGATATCATAGTAGGCATGACAGATGTATCAACCACGCGCAGTCCGTTGACACCTTTAACCCTGTTGTTAATTCGTAAAAGGCATTAATTAAATATTATAAACTTCTATTACGTACAATAATTAGCTTTACTTACTTGAGATGAGGATCAACAACTGCGCTTTCGTCAGATATGCTTCCCATTTTGCAGGTGCCTACAGAATGATAGATGGTCTGAGTAAGAGTTTGGGCAGCGCAGGCTAAGTAACCGTCCGAGAGTTTCTCGTGTTTCTCACAACCTGGAACCACTGTTTCTATCAGTTTCATTCCTATTTTTTTCATTGCGGAAGTAGAAGCTAATTCCAGACAAAACTTCATTCCTGAAATGTTTAATATATAAATGGCCATTTCCTATATTTTCTTAATTGTAAAAGATCAGATTTACCTTCAACTAAAACTTTGAGATCATCTGGATGAGAAAAATAATTCGGATCGATAATTACTTGATCATAAGGATTTGATGATTTTAATCGAATTTCTCCTCTGCTTTTAGGTCTTTGCAACATCGGAAGACAAGTGATTGTGTGATTGTTGACATATGAACCGGCATATTTTTCGAATACCTAAAAAAATAAACACAACCCATTCATATAATTATTAAATAAAAGATTCTGCTGTTATTAGTACTGTATATAAGAAATATTCATATAAAAATTTAATAATTATTGACAGATTACAATAACTACTGCTGATTGTTTGAATGCGATAAGTTTTTCATCCAATCACTAACAATTTTACATATGACTTTTCAGTAAAATCTTCTTTGTTCATACTACTGAAACTTGACATCGATTCAATTCCTATTTGATAATGAATAGTTACAAAAATAGATAATGGATGGCACGACATAACTTTGACTAAAGTTAAAAAATATATATTAAAATTTTCTTACATATATTATGTTAAAAATTCAATAAAAATTACTTTCTTTAACTGATAAAGTTAATCACATTTATATAATAATATTTTTCTTAAAGATATTAATAGACAATGATTGATTAAAGAATATTCTAACTACTGTGTTTAGTAACCTGGAAAAATGCCAGAATCAACCATTTAACTAAATTACGAAGTACAGTTCCAGATTCCATACCAAAATATACCAATGACAATACCATTTAAAAAAGGAAGGTCAATAGGTGAATGATCAGAAAAGAACCAGTGCCAGTGGTGCAGTTAACGAGATATAGGCTATTAAAGAAATGATAAATGATATATAATGCATATTATATTATAATATAATGAAGCAGATGTTAATATCCTTCACATGCATATTAACATCTATTTTATCGAGCACGAAAACAAGACCGGCATTAAGGGGCGATATAACGGGACTTATTATTCATAGACGCGTCGCAATAGGGTCAGATGGGAGGCAGTCAAAATAGAATCCTACCATTAAGTACAGTATTATTATTATATTACAGTACACTTTCAGTAAAATGACAAAACGGCGACACCTGTATCCTTTGAAAGAGAAAGGGTACAGGTTTCTAAGTGAAAGAGTGCAAAAGAATTACATACAGTTGAGTCTCTGTAGTCCGGCCCTTCGCCAGTCCGACACTTCCAGTAGTCCGACACTCTGCAAACCGTCGCGCCGTCCATGTGAAATTTTCATGTCACAAATTGTCCATGTGCGAGAGAGAAAATATCACATAAAACAAATTGTCAGTCGCTATTCGTTCGTTGCGCAGGCATTATAGTCGGACTATTTTTTAAGTTCAGTACACTGTTTACTGTAAAATAGTGTTTTTACTGTATCAGTGTTTGTTATTTATCTTTACATAATGTCACAAATCGGAAAAAGTGAAAAACGAAAACATAAGACACTGACTGTGGTCGAGAAGGCAGAAATAATTAAGAAACTTGACTTGAGAGAAAAGTTTAGTGATTTCGCTTCGTTTCATGTTATTGGACGAGCCACCATTTATGATATTTAAAAAATCGGAGTAAAATTAAGGGTTTTGTGAAAGATATGAATAGCAAGAGCAGTGATAGGAATGTCTTAATAAACTGAGCGGATTCGTTTGTGTAATTCCATTTTTTTTTTTTTTTCATTGAACATCCAATAATCCGACAAATCTCTGAAATCCGACAAGTCCCGGAACCATATGTGTCGGATTTTGGAGACTCTACTGTATTTAGGTAGTGCAGTGTCCGAGTTATAGACCTACAAGAAACCAAGCGGTAAGATATACAGTAATATCTCGGAATTATGTAATAGGTATGACTGGAAGAATAACGTAAGTCGAAATTACGTTAGTCGGAGTACCTACAGATTCCAAAATCTAATTTCAGTTACATATGTATTAGGTTTTTAAATGACTCTTTATTATCAAGAAAACAACAAATTATAAAAGTTTATAGTAGGTAGTTGTAATTAAAAATTCTTTATCAACAAATCGGTAAATGAAATATATACATATATGCACTATGTAATTATGAGACAAACAAGTGGGCCAGGAGCAGAATGAGAAGTTACTTAAGTCGGAGTAGTTACTGTATATAAAACTGACCGTAGCCGTTGATCGCAGCGATCCTGTGATTTTAAATTTATAAATGAACTATAATTTAATTAATTTTTATTAATATTAATTTCTTAATTGACTATCATATAATTCTTTGCAATAATGCGGAAAATTTTATAACTATTTCAGAGAATCAATCCCAAAAGGGATACATATACATCAAATATAGAATACATGTTTTTTTATTAATATGTGATGATTAATTAGGCAATAAAAAGAAAACAAATTGTTATATTCAAACAATATTTTTCAAATTAAATATTGTATTTAATAGATTAATAATATCAGTTCATTATACAAGTGGGTGATCGGTTAACGAACACAATTCGTTCTAAGATAATGTTCGTTATCCGAATTTTTCGTTAACCGATCACTCACTGTTATCAGATAATTAAAAAAATTCATTCCTACGCGATGCAAAATAACTAATTTTGTGATTTAAATAAAAGTTTTTACTTAAACGGAACTAGTTTTTCTACAATAATTTCTGGGTAAATTAAGCAATTTAACTTTTGAGTTTAATATGTTATAAAACTTTCATCTAAAAATTATCAGTAATTTTTATTTACCTCATCCGTAACTTTTATTCCTGATCTGAATGCTGTTCCTCCGTCAGAAGCTAAACTGATGACAAACAGTACAATTTCTATATCTGGCCATTCCTGAATTTCATTATATTTTGTATTAATGAAACCAACACCTTCAACCCCTCCTAAAGTTACCAGTATACCTATGGAAAAAAATTGTATTTAATAAATAATTTTCAATTGAAATATATGTTAATTAATTTGTAAATTACTTGTTTGTAATATTTAATTAGAATGTAAATATTTCAATTTTCCAAAAGACAAATTTGCCTAAAATTTCAAAGATTGAACAAATATCACACTAATCTTCGATAATTTTAAACAAATGTAAATTGTATTGATACCTTCACCATTCTTTAAATATTTCAACACATCCTCGATTTTTATCCTGGAATTTAAAAGCGACCAAGGTTCATCGATGGTAAATATCAAGGCGGTAGTGGCCACATGATCTTGTAAATTTTTCCCAACCGGAATATCAGAAATAACAGGGATCTGTGCATATTTTAAGAATATAAAAATAGAAATCGAAGAATCATATATAAAATATTTCGTGATGCAATTTACGTATTTACTTCATGTTTTTCTAGTTCTTCTCTTGGTCCGATTCCTGACAGCATCAAGATTTGAGGAGAATTGATGGCTCCTGCAGACAAAATTACTTCTCTACGAACAGCAACAGTTACGGTTTGGCCTTTATAATCGAAAACTACTGCCTTAGCACGTTTCTTTTCGTCAAAAATAATCTGAAATTAAATATATTAATAACAATACCGATAAACAATCAATTTATGTGAATTTGTTACTTATATAAATTTTCATTCTTTATTTAAAATGAATGTTATTAGTTTAGCATAATATTCTTTCTGATCAGACATATGTATATACATGATATCTTCATAGCACATTTTAACAGTTTTTTATTCCTGCAGCTCTCACATACTTTATTCCTGTCCTAAATTCTTGACTTGATATAGCATCATAAATTAAAATTGTTTAGCATATTTAATAACGAAGTAAATTAAAATGAATAATATTTAAAATTTTTTACTATTAATTTCTAAATTACAAATAAATTTCTCAGTTTTGCTCAATTATTAGTTTTTTTCTTTTTTTGGCAAATAGCTGGTCATACGGAATTGGTATCATTTGGTTCATTCACTTTAATGAGTTGGTAAAAATCAATTTTGCGATTACGTATTTTCCATTCATTTTTTTATGATCTATGAGCGCCCTGAACATCTTTAAAATGTATATATTGGCCTTCAAAATGATGCACTATATTTTAGAACAAAAATTATATATTTTCATTAAAAAATTTATCATAAATTTTCTCACGATTTCAGATCATCTATTGTAGTAACATAGGTGAATAACGTCAACTGATGAATGTTTTTAATAATTATCTTCAGCTTTCAATAAACTATTATCGATACTTTTATGAATTCTTTTTACGTATAGTTTCATACTCTACTTTTAAATATTCGTAATTAAAAACATTTAAAATAAATCTTACCTTTTTTACAAATGCTGAAGTAATAATATCCAAATTTCTTCTCCCCATGATTGGATCTAGAAATGCCTTCTTCGTACTACAACGTCGTCCATCTCTCAACGTTCCTTGCATTTTGGAAAATACTGAAACAAAATTCTTTTTATAAGTTAAATAATTTGCTGATAATAAAATAAAAAACATTATAATTATTTAAATATTCGTTAATGTTGAGAACAGATTTTGATTAATGTAAAGAAATCGAATTTAATCCTTTGCTATATTTACCTCTTTGAGATTCACCATGATAATCTCCTGTAGGATACCCAAGTTCTCTTCCCGCTTCAAGAAAAATATGGTTTAAAGGATTTTCGGGTAATTTTTCAATAGTTAGTTCCCCTCCTATGCCATGAAAGCCTGTACGTATAAAAGTGACAATATGTAAGTGTAAATGATTAAACTTTCATTTTTCATGAAAATGCATTTAGTAAGAAAATAAATCATAAAATTTACTTTTTTTATACCGTTTTTATTTATTTCTGGAATTCGATTATCTTCAGATTTTTTAAAATATGGCAGAACATCATCGTAATTCCACCCAGTTGCTCCATTTTCCGCCCATTGATCGAAGTCATTTTTGTTGCCCCTCACATATACCATATAGTTGAAAATGCTGCTTCCTCCTAATACTTTACCTCGAGGCCACTTGCTACGCTTGATTGGAAAGGAAAATATTCAGCAAAATGTGAAACAAAAATCTTTGAGAAATTTAGAAATTAACAAAAGTATTTAAAAGTATTCGATTTGATACGTTAAAATTTTAAAAGTTAGACTTACCTGATCTTCAAGTCCCCAACACGAATTTTTCTGAGGAACAGTTTTAAATTTCCAGTCATGTTCAGTTCCTTGCAAATGTACAGGAAAGGCAGCCGCTTCCGAGATTAGATTAGGTTCATTTCCAGCCTCTAACAGCAGGACTTTTAAATTGGCATCTTTGGATAGTCTATTAGCTACCACAGAACCCGCAGAACCCGCTCCAACTATAACATGAATATATATTTAATCTAAAATGATTGGAATTATATATGTGAGGATCGCGAGGAGTAGGCGCTGTTAAGAGATGTCGGGATGTCAAAATTGGCCGAATTTCGAATTTGACCGTCGCGTTTGGCGCGCGGATCCGTGACGCCGAGGTCGAAGTGCAGGCAAATTTGGTTTAGACCAGTGTTTTTTTCTCTCCACATTGTCATATAGGATCCATTTTTCATCTCCAGTCACAATTTTTTCTAAAAACGGCTCAAACTTAAGACAGCCCAGTAAAGAAATGCACGCTGCAACTCTATCCATCCGATTTTTTTCAGAAAGTTCATAGGGAACCCAAACATCGTACTTGCTGATCCATCCCATTGATTTTAGGTGGTCATCGATGGTTGTTTTGGATACATTAAGTATCTCAGCAAGCTCCCTTGTTATTAATCGAGGATTACTTGTAAGCTGTGCGAAAATGTCCATGTCATTGACAACCGAAAGTTGTCCTGAACGTGGCTCATCTTCCAGGCTTAAATTTCTTTCTCGAAATTTTTTAAACCACTTTTGACAGGTACGTACAGATAATGCATCATCTCCATAAACTTCACATATGTTTTTTGTTGCATCAACTGCAGAAAGCATTTTTTTAAACTCGTATAACATTACGTGGCGCAAATGTATTCTATCGACACTCATGGCGAAAACAAACCTGACAATAGTTTGTCGTCTTTATTCTAACAAAACATAAATTTTTATGACGTTTACAGTGTCATCTTTCAAGGTCACAACTAAACTAAATAATAACTTGCATGTTTTTAGTACTCTAGTGCCATCAATTAACAATTAAAAAACGCATGAACTTTCCAGACAACCTAATAGATAGAGAAAAATTTCCAATTACAAACTTGTTCAGCATTCAGTTCTGAATACTTTAAAAAACTTCATCAAAATTGGATGACTAGTTCACCCAAAAATGAAATGAAAACATTTTTACATGCAAAGGGTTGACACTTTTTTCTGTCATATAAATAACAAACTACCACCAAAACATAATACCCCAAATCAATAAATTGAAAACAGCCTAATCAACAGTCAAAAACTAATCAAGGATGTGTTCAAAATGCCTTCCTCCAGTACCCAAATGCAGTTGAACATAATGTTGGATGGAGTTCTTAACAGCCTTTAGAATGTCATTAGAGATCTCTATATAAGAAGTAATGATGTGATCTTCAAGATCCTCTGCTGTTATTATCCAAGAATGAAAGTTGTTGTGGCCTCATCAATTGCTATTTGTGGGTGACTTGATCTTGGGCATTTCAAGGAATTGACATATGATAGCTCTAAATGTTTATGCTGAAGTATATTTACTTTTAAAAGTTTAAACAAAAAAAAACACATATAGCTCTAAATGTTTATGCTGAAGTATATTTACTTTTAAAAGTTTAAACAAAAAAAAAACACATTCTTTTACATTCTTTTTGTTTAAACTTTTAAAGTTTGATTATAACATTCTGTTCCATTGTGTAATCTTATGATGGTTGTATGCCAAAAGTATTAGTTACAAATTAATAAATTAATCTACATTGCAAAAAGTGCTTGTTTTATAGTGATTTTTATACTTTTAATAAAAATTCTGAATCAAAAACTTCCAGTATTGCATGGATTATGATGATTGTATCTATATAACATTATGGTACAATATTGTTTTCTGACTGAAAGAAAACAACACTGCATGGAAAAATATTGTACTATTAATATGATATTTAAAATCAACAAATTATATATAAGACATAAATCAAATAACATTAACTTTTAAATGTTGTAAACTAACATATTGGTACTTGTAACTTACAAATGCAATAAATATTTATGTTTTGTAAAAATTATGGAAAATATTTTATATAAAACTGAATTTGTGTAAGTAATAAATAAACCAAGAAATACTTTGATAAAACAAATATGTTTTATATAATAGTTTATATATCTATGCAAAACTTATAAAAAAAGCATGGTCGACAATAATTCAATTTTTCAGCACTACATTATGCACAGTTGATCTGGGTATTTATAATTGGGAGGTCACCAAACGAATCAATTTATGAGGACTATGATGAAAAGATTCATGAGTTTGTTCAACATCATCAAAGCTTCTGATTAGGCCGACCAGATTTCGCTTTTGGCAAAATGCTACCTGTCATTATAAATCTCTTATGCCATTCATAAATTATCGGTTTTGAAGGTGGATTTCAATCATATGCAGTCCGAAATTTACATTGTACCTGAGTTGCAGATTTAAATTTGATAAACCATGCTACAACTTGTGCCATTTCCTACGGTGAAGCCATTTTGAAAAGAGACCTATATTTGGCACCATCAAAGGCCCATATAATGTCCACTTCAAAAAAAAAAACTTTGATACTTTCTTTATTGAATACAAAAAATCGTAAGTGCAATTCTTCTTTGTATCTTTTTAATAATTTTCTAAAAGTGTAAAGATACTTTTCGGACACCCTGTATATATTTTTACACAAATGTTTATATTTTTATTTTAATACTAAAATAATGAAATACATCATTTTATTGAATATACAGTATAATAAATACATTTTAAGTCTTTTAGAGTTTTTATGCATAAAACAATGTAAATTAGCTTTCTAAATATTCTTGAAAAAGTTAAATATGTGCACAATGAATATACAAATAGAAACTAACTTCAGCTCTTCTATTTATGACAAGACTATTCAATAAGTACTCATTTCTGATTGATTTAAAACAAAAAAAAACTCAGTATACAGACTATAAATAGATGATTAGAATCTAATTTTAATTTTTTTCAAATAATATTTCAAATATTATTTAATAGGTTCTCCTCGACGTGCAAGACCTAAATCATTAGCTATTTCAACTCCAACAAAATTGTTGTCTCTGGAAGAAGCGCGATCAAGAGCTTTATCTGCAAATCTACCACCAACTCAACAAAAATATATTGATGTGGGTGGTGGGCCAGATAATCTTCCACCAAAATATCACACAGTAATTGACTTTCCAGGAGGGTAAGTAAAATGAATATTGATTTTTTATAATTTATCATAAGATATAAGAGCTGTTCACAAGCCAAATCAATTAACTCCACTTTTTGAATTTTTTTAAATTTTAGTGTCAATACACTTGATTGACTATTAACTATTTATAATAAAAATAAATTTTCTTAATAGTTAGGCTTAACACCACTAAATGACAAAAAATATTTTGGCCATTGAATAATAATTTATTTATTTCAGAAGCCAATTCGATTAACTCCATATTCTAATGTAAATCGTGGCAATAATGCAATTCAAACGTTTATAAGTGTCGTATTATGCCTAAGACATTTTTTGAATTTACCTTTCAAAGTTAGAAATATATTTTTACATCTTTTAAAATCACTAAATTGGAAGGATCAATTGAGAGACGTGTAAGAAAGGTGCGATACTGCCTACATGAAAGTTTGGCTAACCAGTTTTTATTGAATAAATTTTTTGGTTTTAGTCAAGATCTTTCTTTAGTCATCTGGGATACGACAATAAGAATTTAGTTAAGAAATTTTTTAATACAATAGCATATATTAGATAATAACAGCAAGCTGTTCATTTTGTCATAAAAAATAATTAATCGGTTACTGTTATATGTGGATATTAATAGAATAATGCCTTTGTAAAATAAATAATTTATTATATTAAACAAAGTAAAAGATGATTAAAATCAAAAATAAGGTGGACCATATAGAGATTCTACTGCGACTAAAAGTTGTTTCACCACTAGCACGGAACCGCGGAGAAATACACACGTGTTGCGTGTTGTGGATAAAGCAGTGCAGTTTTGACATCATACCGCAGAGTAAAAACCACTACCGTCCAGTGTCTAGTTGGATTCAACTTTTTCACAATGGTAAAATCCATCGAAATAATATCCACCAATGAAGTCCATACATTTTGTGACATTGAATGGTTGGCAACCTTGAGATTCAAGATGGTGGGATTCTCTTGTGCAACAGCGATTGCCGAACACAAGTGTCCATAGAATTAGTGTGGATAAATGCTGATCTCTCTATTTTAAATTCTTCAGAATCGTCAGGAAGTGAATCTGTATCGTCAGTGTTGAATCACATAACCTGGACTAGAGACTATTATAAGTGAACATCTGTCAACTCTTCGAAAAGTTCATAAATTGTTTGTGGTAGCTGACGTGGATCTAAACAATACAGGTATATCTCTCTTATGTTGTGCGTGACGATTGTAAAAGTCATTATGTACAAGTCTCTCTAAATAAAGAAGCTGTTGAATTTTAATTCAACGTAGTCTCGTCTCCGTTGTTGAATCCACTCGTTACTCATCCTTACCTGTAACGCGCCGTTTACCGCTCTAGGCCAAACGCCTGTCCTATCGACACTGGTCCCGTATAGCCGCGGCCTCCACAAAACAATAATAAAACACAAAATAAGTTAGTGATAAAACTTATTTAATAATCAAAACAACAATAAATTTATTAATTTGAAATAATAATTAACCTTAAAGAATAGGATAGGAATACTTATATACTTATATACTTATTATACTTAACCACTTGCTTTATGTGCATAAAATAATTCAGAAAGCACTATTAGCAAGGAATACAGTTTATTGCTATATAATTATGACAAGAATCAAGCAATAATTTAGAATGGATTACAAATAAAATTTCAGTAAAACTGTATTCCTTGCTAATAGTGCTTTCTGAATTATTTTATAGGATAGGATTTTAATAAAAATCGAAAGCACTTCTATAATTTTTCAGTAGATATAATTTATTTGTTCATATGATTAATTTTCCTGCCATACTGTTGTTTGTGTTTTGTTTAAATAAAAAGAAATTTATAATCTTGCCTCTTTTGTTTAATTGAATTTTGTACATTTTAGTTTTTTGATTACATGTGACTAGACAGATTACATTCACTTGAGGAAGGATGGAGTGTCAACCCACTATGATGGGGTCAATAGGCAGGACATTCAATGCTGGTTGTACACTCATTACCAAGTGTGACTGCCAAATACTTTTCGTACAGAGCCCTATGACTAAATCCTGTATACAAGAAAATTTATTCTCTATCAGGCTTGATATAGCATGAATAATTTTTTGTGATGTACTCTCATAGTGTTAATTAATAAAAGAAAGGGACTACAGTAAGACCTTGTTTAACACGGGGGATACGTTCCAAAGAAATGAAGCGCTAAATGAAACAGCGTTAAACGAGGTTATCTTAACATGTAAATAATAGGATAAGTGAAATTGGAGAGTGAATAAAAAATATAGGCACCATTCTTTTTTATTTTTTTTGTAATATGTATAATATACGTAGCATTTTTGTTTATTTTATTTTGTAGCATGTATTATTACTGTATACATAGGATTTTTTTAATTTTATTTTGTAACATGTATTATTACTATAATATACATAACATTTTTTAAATTTTATTTTGTAACATGTATTATTACTATTACATTAATTATAGACATTTTTTATTGCTAATATTGATTTGTATTTCTAAATTATTCGTGAAAATCAAAAATATTTAAGTAAATAACTTTTTTTTTGGATGAGGAAGATTCTTTATCATTTGACACTTTTTGTTTTTTGTTAAGAAGTCATCTAACTCGTTTGCCTTTTCCTTTTTTGTTTGGCAAGCAATTGTCGATAGTGAGACATCACATCCATGACACTTCATCTTTCTTTGAAATTTTATCAAAATTTGGATCATTTTTATAAACTGATCCATAATTTCCGTAATAGTGGCTAAACTTGTTTTAACAAAAATATCGATGAGAAAAGACGTTGGAACTTTAAGGAACTATATTTCGAAGTGGCAAAGTAAGCCATCTTGACCATATCTAACTATAGCTCAAAGTGGTAGCATTCAGGTTAAAAATAAAATGGGATAATTGTTATTTTTATTACCGTAAAATAACGTTGATGACCGAACATAAATAAGAATTGTGACCGCAACAAACGTTCATATGTACTGCATTTCACTGAAATCAAACGCTTTGTGAGAGGCCATAGGAGTATCAAAGAAACAAATTCGTGCGATTTCGGATTTATGTGAGTATAACGGTTTGAAAATCTGCACCAAAATAAATCAATAAAAAATTAGAATTTGAAAAAACCGCATTGTATCAAAACAGCATTAAACGGAGCAGCGTTAAGAGGGCTCTTACTGTATTTCACATTTGTGTTGCTCCAACTTTTAAACACAATTATTATGATAAGGTTGCAGAATAAACTTAGGAAAGCAAGCATATTTATTCCATCAAAAAGTTGATGGAATTTCATGTGTGCTCCTTACATGAATGGATTATTGTTATTGTGATTCAATAAAGCTGCAATGCTTAATCGCAAATTGGACTATCCACTCAGTTCTCGACCCAGAATTGGCGGCCAGGCAACACTCAACTTCCACTTTCGATTTACTATTTTGGTTTTGATTTTGCGGTTGGTTTGATGATGATTTGAAACACAATCCTAATAAATTGGTGTGATGATGGTTTGAGACGCAATCCTGGTAGTCTATTAATTTAGGCTCTTTTGGTTTCGATTTGGCAGTTGGTTTGATGATGGTATGAGATAAAATTCCTGGTAAATTATTAATTTAGATGATGAACACCGATGTAAAATATGAAAATAAATATTTTTTAAACAGTTAGTATTGTGGTTATTCATTGTATGAGAATAAATATTTCTTAAACAGTTAGTATTGTGGTTATTCATTGTGAGGTTGACTAATATCCGGAATCTCACAAAGCAAGAACCAATTACCATATTTCACATATAGTTAATACTTCAAATAGTGCGAGAAATTCGTGGAACCCATTATTTGCACTAATCGAGGCCTACCTGTATTATATTTTGAAAATAATATTTAATACAAATTCACAAGCAAATGATTTATTGGTATCAGATATATAAGAGAGGTATGTTTCCATACTGCAAGTATAAACAAACTAAATATTTTTAGACAGAATTAATGGATACTGAATTGTATTCAGGTTTTCTTTAATATAAAATGGATTGATACTTAAATGTATTAATAATAGCTAGAATTATCAAAAAAATAGAGCTTCTCTTTTAATATTCCTGCAAAATCTCAAAATTCAGCTATAAATAAATTTAAAGATACTTAACAAGTTTCAAAGCTCTACAATATTCCAGATTCCAGCCTGGCCAGGTCTTCTATATTTCTGGAAAATAAAGTAATAAGTTAAATCTAGCATAAACACAACAAATGCTCAACCAGATCTTCACAGTTGTTAAAGTAATGAACAAGTGTTAGAATTAAATAGCAAAAATACTTTAGAATATTAATAACCAAGAAATTGAATAAATTCAAAAACAAGTTAAATAAATAATAATAATTTATTGAATCCAAACACAACAGTATTAAAAAAATTTTATTTAATTTCATATTATTTCTATAAGACAAGGGAATGCCGTTTGGGGGTCTCCAGAACCTCACATATATATAAAATGATTGCCCTTCAAAATCATATCATAAATATGATGCTTGAAAATGCTATTTAATTTGAAGGAAATCTATATTATACGCGTATATTTTTGGGATCATTTTATCAAACACGATTTTCTACGGAATTCCAATAATAACCGAGAATTTTTTTTTCATATTGTATAATAATTCATGATATATCGTTTAATATATAGACATATAACCAGAAAATAATAAGATTATGTAATCTGATAACTGGCCTATTTTGATTGTTTTTAAATAAACCCTTACGGCTTCCTTAGCTTGAAAATATTCTTCAGCCATGGAGAAACGGAAGGAAGAATATAGGCCATTTTATTTGAAATAGTTAAAGATAAATTTTAGTTTTATGTCAGATATATAACAATCTCACGATGTGATTGATGCATCACAATGTAATTTTACATTAATCTAAATAACAATATTACTGATATTTAAATTATTAATTTTAAATAATTACGACAACCATGGAAAAATTTTATTATTTTAATACCAAAAATATGGATGCTTTTACTATAAAAGAATACATACCTATAATATAATCGTATTCCTTGTGATAAAAGACATCTTTTGTTCCTACCAAACTGAAAAATCCTATTAATATGTATAAGTAATAAATCATTTTGTCTTAAGCATATATTCAGTATATATTTTTTAAAGTTTACTAAATCTATTTTTATATATCACATTTTATCTCGAAGTTAAAATCCAAAGGTTAAGTTGAGATTAGAAAGTATTGTGCTATAAAATAGTATCACGTAAATTTATCATAAAACAGATTTCTGGATTCTGATTATATGACGCTTACATAAAAATGTTTGGCACGCCCAGTTGTTGTCCTTTTCACCGTGCAGTTATTTGGTGACACAAACTGTCAATACGATAAAAATTTTTGTCATAAAATAAATTTTATTTACAACAAATTTTTATTTATATATGTGAAAAAATAGCTATCATTATTGAATGCTGTTATTTTTTCTTTGCGACTGTCAAAGATTAATTACTTACTTCACATTACTTTTTAGCAAGAAAGGGATCATTTATAAACTACGTCATTATATTCCGAATATGTTTTGATACTCTTCCTCGCCTTCGACAGTTTTCGTCACACCCAGTTTGACTCTCTGGCCTTGATGTCACATATTTGCAGGGTATCTCCTTCTACGTAAAATTTTTCTCATATTTTATATATAAATAAAAAATATATATAAAATAATAGAAAATGGGAATTATTTTACACTAGTAATTTATTACTTGTATTCTTTAATTCATAAACATTTAAATTGGATATAAATGTCTTGAAGTTAGATGTCTTACATTTTACAAGAAAAGTACTTCTAAATATTTTACATTACACTCTTATTTTTCGATCATTTAAGCATAAAATATAAGATGCAAATCATTTTTATAGTGTGATGTCACAATTTACTTGACCCCCTTTCTCTCCTAACAGAGTAACGTAGTTTATGGATGCTCCCAAAAAGATTAATTGCTTTACAAAATTAAATTATTTTTCTAGAAATATCTCCAATATTACCATAGATTTTTTTAATAAATCAGCAGTTAGCAATGACATGTTGAGAAATTTAGAGAGACTGTTTCGATTTTAAAGTTCTTTTAAGAAAAATGTATGATCAAATTTTTATGCCAAAATGAGATCGTCGCGACGTCTCTGCCTGCTCCAATGCGCGACGCTGCAACGCGACAATATAAAAATGTACAGTCAATCGGGTGAACTTTGGACCACTTTTTAGCTTTTTTTTCAAAATTTGACCATCTAAATACACTTGAAAAGTCTCGTAGTGTTTCTCAGTTTTTCCGGTAGAGGGACTGAGCAAATTTGCCAAGTGGTGCTTTTTTTTCAAAATTTGACCATCTAAATACACTTGAAAAGTCTCGTAGTGTTTCTCAATTTTTCCGGTAGAGGGACTGAGCAAATTTGCCAAGTCTAAATTTGACTATCTAAATACACTTGAAAAGAATTTATATTCATTGAAATTATGCCTTTTATAAAAATTATAAAGGGAATTTGTATTATTTAACAATGGCACGCTATTTTATTGTGGTCCAAAGTTATCTTTAAAATTAGGTAACTTTGGACCACATGTTAAAAATCAATTGTAATTAATTTATTTCTGCAAATTTGAAGTCCATGACAACTGTGAATCACATTTAGATTCTAACAAATGTGATTATGAGAAAAAATTGTCTTAGCTAGCTGCATACAGATTTTAATATATTAAGTAGGGTACATTTTTGTTACTATTAAAAAAACTGTAATTTCATTATGATAACTTTATTCAATCTATTTTTACCATTAAAAAATGTTTTTTCATAGTGTTTTATCCCTGAAACCATTAATCCATTACATAGACTCGTCTTTGCTACTGCGCATATAATTACCCCGGCCATGACTCGTGAAACCGACTATAATGCTATTGATTCATCCCATGATTCATCTTCTAGCCATTTTT
This sequence comes from Olivierus martensii, assembly GCA_000484575.1. NCBI lineage: Eukaryota > Metazoa > Arthropoda > Arachnida > Scorpiones > Buthidae > Olivierus > Olivierus martensii. Next base: position 17,253 of record AYEL01070700.1, on the reverse strand, counting down.
GCACTTCATTGACGTAAAATTTTTGTTTTCCCTTCATTGTATACTATTCCTTCAAAAAAGTTGTTATAATAAAAAATTGATTTTTTAGTTTTTGATATAAATTTAATAGTCATATAAATTCAAATATCATAAATACCAATAGAAATATCCTATAAATAGCTAGATATGTATTTTAATCTTAATTTAAATTATTATAACTATCAAAAAATATACAAAGCAAAAATTAAACATGGCTATGATTATCCCTATCTATAGGAGAAAGGATGAGAAATTTAAATGCAAAAATTAGAGATATAAATCTGCTAAATGAGACAGAGAAACCATTTGGGAAGATTTGATTCAGAAAGTGAATAGACTAACTGATAATTGTGTATAATATGTGCAGTATTGTATTGAGAGTGCAATTAATATGTGGATTAGATTTAATATAGATAATAGAAAATTACTTACATGTTAGCTATTTTGAATTAGTATCGATGAAGTATAAAATATATACAGTAGTCTATATATAATTTTAGAAATCATTCTGTTTTCAAGACGAATATATATATTTTTTATTTTTTGAAATTTCCGTGCGATATCAGTTATGTAGTTATATTTGTCAGGAAAACTGTTCTTAGGCTCGGGCAAGAGGGGCAGCTGACACAGACCGAGATTTAAAATCCATCCCATTTCTAAGATGGAAATTAACCCTTTACCGTTAAAATTTCAAATTCCCTAATAACTTTTAAACTATTGTACAGGATTTGATTGAATTTTATAAAATTTGGCTGTTAATGTCGAAGTCGAATGATTAACTCTTTAGATTCACCAATTTAAAAATGCGGAAGTTCAATCTTCTAAAATTTCACCATAACAACTGTTAAAGTGAAAGTTATTGTTGATTAACTCTTTAGATTCACCAATTTAAAAATGCGGAAGTTCAATCTTCTAAAATTTCGCTATAACAACTGTTAAAGTGAAATTTATTGTCAGTGTGATTATTGTAACTGTTTAATTGTCAAACAATTAAACAGTTACAATAATCATACTGATCAATAATGACACTGATTTGGCGTATGTTTTGAACATATGTTTTAAATTAACAAAACGTAAATTTATTTGATTTTGAAAAATTTACAGAGTATAACAAATATATATAGTTTTATTTGGATTAATTCAGAAATTAATTCTTTTTATTCGTTCTATAAATAATTTCGTATCCCAATACTATTTAATATAAAAAATTACATGTCCTAATGACATCAATATATCCATATGTATCAGTTTGAAAGATAAATAGAAAATATTTTAGAATAAACCAGAAGGGTCTGAATAGAAATCTTTGAATAATTCCGATATTTAGCTAAAATTAAGTGGTTTTATTATGATTAATGATTAGACAATGATTTCTGTTGGTTAATAATAACAAAATCCAATTAATAAAATATTGACTAATAGAATATTCATTGATGAGGTATTTATAGATACCATAATGAAGTTTCATCATTGACAGAATTAAACGAAGAACAGATATATACTGAACGAAGTTATTCATATAAAGACACTGTACATTAATTAGAAAAATTAAATTCAGTATAATATTCAATAGCTAAACCAGTGGTTCTTAACCGGTGTTCCCCAGAACACTGATGTTCCGCGAACGTGGTGTAAGTGTTCCCGCGAAATTATGAAAGCGAGGCCCACTTGAATGACCTTAGCATACTGCGCAGTACGCATTTTACAATGTAGACAAGATTCAACTTGCATTTTCGAATAAATTGTTAAGCATGCTTACTCACAAAAGCACTTAAGATTTTGCTAGTTTTCGATATCATATTTGTGTCAACTAGATTTTTAACACTAACGAACATAAAAATTAAAAACGCGAAAGACTTACGAATATTGATGAAGAAATGAGGGTAACTTTAAAAAATTAGCTCAGGCATCCCATTAAACTTGATTTAAAGATGTTCCGTTTTTCTAAAAGAATTACTTACAGTTCTTAATAATACTGTATATGTTTTTTAATTAATGTTTTTTATTGTTATTTAATGTGTAATGTATAATTTTTAGTAAAATACATGTTCATGCACATTTTGTTGTATATTTTAGGATCTTTGTGTAAAGCAGGGCTGTCCAACCTGCGACCACTGCTGTACTGAATGCGGCCCAACATAAAATTGTAAACTTTTTTAAAACATTAAGATTTTTATATACTTAAGGAAGTTGTTGAAGTTTTTATTATTTAAATACTTATTTACATTCTTTTTTTTTACTGTTATTTAATGTGTAATGTATAATTTTTAGTAAAATACATGTTCATGAACATTTTGTTGTATATTTTATGATCTTTGTGTAAAGCAGGGCTGTCCAACCTGCGGCCACTGCTGTACTGAATGCGGCCCAACATAAAATTGTAAACTTCTTTAAGACATTAAGATTTTTATATACTTAATGAAGTTAATAAAGTTTTTATTATTTAAATACTTATTTACATTCCTTATTTCCATTTACTAAAATATTTCTTATTTCAGTGATTAAAACTTCTTGACCTGCTCAATGATTTTTAAAAAATTTCTGAACGAAAAGAAGTCAAAGATTATTATGTTACGACATTTTTGCTTATTTGTTATGGTGGATATCATATGAATTGTTTCGGGTGCTATGTGACATTTCCTACAGGTGTCGTTTGTTAATGTGCTGTCTTGTCATTATTATTATTATTAAAAATTTATCAAATGAATTATTTACAGATTATTGTTTTTCCATGAAATTATCAAATCCTAATTGTCTATTTTGTAATATTATCAAATCCAATTATAAAATTTAGTAAAAGACCAATTATTAATGTGAAATAATTTATAGCATATTAGTTGATTTAAATCAAAACTGTTTTGAATTTATAGTAGACTCCATATTAGCCAAGATAGTTATAAAATTAATCCCCCTAGATAACTGGTAACTGATATTCTGCAAAATACTCAAAATTCTGAATTATGGATAATTTGCATTTAATATTAAAAAATAAATAAATTGCATACATACAGATATATATATATATACACACACAAATGTTTTATTAACTATAGTCATTATAATACAGCACTATTTGCAGTAAAGAATTAAACTTATTCTTTTATTAACTTAAATACCAATGTTTTCGATGCATAGGCACACCCTCTTCAGGTACATACTACTAAACTTAATCAAATCAAGAGAATCCTAAAATAACAACATGATGTTGTTATTTTAGGATGCATCGAAAGAGCCTATGCATCGAAAGAGGGAAGAAAATCTGAAGAGGGTGTGCTATGCATCGAAAACATTGGTATTTAAGTTAATAAAAGAATAAGTTTAATTCTTTACTGCAAATAGTGCTGTATTATTATGACTATAGTTAATAGAAGTGAAAGCAGTTAAAGTATGGATAGTAATGTAGGGGTCGGCAAAACCCCCCTCTATGTGTTACTACAACTGTCTGGAATACTCTTTCAGTGATCCATCCAACATTTACTAAGTGAATCTTCAAGGAAGATACTTGGTGAATTTTATTTGTGGTATTTATCAAGAGACTAAAGACTGTTCGTGTAAAATTTTCAAGTCATCTCCGAGAATCTTCGAAAGTGAAGTTCGTGTGTAAACAGGTATCTATCTCTCATTGTTGGTTCATAACGTTTGTAGATAGAGATCTCTTTCTTATTTGTGCATTACACAATTTATAAATAAAGAAGTTGTTGAATTTACCTTCAATGTTGTTCTCCATTTCTCGCTGAGACGCCTCAGACAGTCATCCTTACTCGCGCGTCTAACCTAGTTTCCGCAATTCTATTTCCGCCTGGAATTCCACAGTAATGTTTTATTATTTATTGAAAAGTATGGATAGTAATGTTTTATTATTTATTGAAAAAGGAAACAAAGAAATTTGGTTATTTGAAACAAGAATTTATTACAATATTTGTAACTTTAATTTGATTTTAAGTTTGATCACCAATTATCTTCTATATATTAACCTGTTTGGTGCCTTTGATATGAATAGACATCAAGGAAGTGGAATAAAAAAAACAATTAAAAAACTAATTAAAAAGATTCATTCTAATTTCATTAATCCAGCTTTTGCAAGTCTGTTTTTTGTGTATTTGTTGAAAATACATGCTTTGGACAATGGTTTCTAAATTTTTTTCATTTGCCAAAATATTTTTTTTAAAATTACATATAAATAAACGTTATTTATATTTGAATGGCTCAATAGAATTTGGATATTTTTATCACATCCTGTTGATTTTATAGTCTAACCTATGAAAGTTATTTCAATTATGCAATTTGATAAATGATATTTTTGAAATTTTTAGAAAAAATCGAAACTTTCATAAAATGAACTACAAAATACTGAAAACTAAGAAATATTGTAATATTAAGAAAATATTTGTTAATTCTGTTAAAATAAACTAAAATATAGCTTAATCATTAATTTTTTTGCCAATTTTGCCAAAATTTAAGAGAAAATCACAAAAAGAAAATACAAATACTCTCAGGCCATTTAAAGGGGCATGGCACAGTTATTTCCTTACAGTAGTTACTCACTTCCTGGAAAATTGCAACCAAGCCTATTTTGAATGTTGATGTGAGGTATTGGATGTAGTGCTACAATAAACCATCTGCAGTCTGATTGGACTATAAAATATATTCATAGTTATTTATGTTTGACAAGTGAGATAAGACCATTTTCATATATGTTATGATTTTCTGATATAAAAAAAAATTTATAAAAAGAACTACTAAAAATTGTATAAATGAAGTAAGAAGAAGTTAATAAATATGAAATAGTAATAAAAATAACAATATTTCATTGAATTAATGTAATTTAATAATTATATGATGTAACTTCATTCATCAAAAGTTATGTAACTTCTGATTTTTTATAAATATTTTCTGAAAATTTTGGCCAAATTTCTTTAATAATGGTTCATTTTGTTCATAGGATTTGTTCCTATCAAAAAATATCAGTTATTTGGTTGGATTGCTAAAATTTCATATAAAAAAATCATGTTTTCATTGATCTCATATGCATAATGAAAAGTTGCAAAAAAATAAAATTCCAAAAAATGCTTAAATTGTTAGAGAGAAAAAATGCAATAAATACTGAAAATTTGAAAATTTTTGGTAAAAATTAAGCACAATTTCAATTTTTATTTATTTATTTTTTGCATATTAAATATGTTTAATTTCAAAAAAACACTGGTACTCCAGAGGTTAAAGAAAACTAAGCATTTAAAACACTTTTAGATAATGTTTTTAACAAAAACTTAATAAATATAACTTCTAGATTAGAGATTAACTTTAGTTAAGCCCGATCCATATTATTGAGCCATTCACAGTTCGCTCTCACTCCGGTCATAGTCCAATCATTTTACAATGTGTTCACATATTCACTCATGAGTAAATCTGAAACCAATCTCCAGGTAAATGTAGTTACTTGTACACTGTAGAAAATAGCATTAAATTTTTCAACTGAAGAGTTAGCAATTATGGCTCAATGAGGAGGAAAATATTAAAAAACAAAAAGAGGCAAAAAAAGAAGGATAATAATAATCCAAATCTAGCCAAATTTCCCCCCAGCGGTTTATTTTAGAATTAACTGCCAAATTAATAATTATTTTTAATTATACTACGATGCCACCATCTGTCAGATTAATAATTAATAATTTAAATTTAGGCTAAGGTGGCACCATCTATTATTTAATAATTGAACTTTTAATTTTTACTAATTTCCCGAAATTAAAAATTTGCCTTGGCCTGGAATTGAACCAGGGACTTCGGGTTACCATCCCGACGCCTTACCAGCTAGACTACCAAGGCACCAGCAGATTTACAATTTCGGGATGTATATATAATTTAGGAATTATCGGACTTACGCCGACACCAGTGCTCCCGGACGGGCTAGACCTAGCCACAGGCCCTTTATGGCAAATCCAGGCAGACAGACTTGGCTCAAGTCAGATAACTAATCAAAATCCATTAAACTAGGGGTTTTACGCAATTCAAATAATCCTAATCTAGCCAAACTTCCCCCAGCAGTTTATTTAAGAATTAACTGCCAAATTAATAATTATTTTTAATTAGGCTATGGTGCCACCATCTGTCGGATTAATAATTAATAATTTAAATTTAGGCCAAGATATAGAGGGCCTGTGGCTAGGTCTAGCCCGTCCGGGAGCGCTGGTGTCAGTGTAAGTCCGATAATTCCTAAATTATATACACATCCCGAAATTGTAAATCTGCCGGTGCCTTGGTAGTCTAGCTGGTAAGGCGTCGGGACGGTAACCCGAAGTCCCTGGTTCGATTCCAGGCCAAGGCAAATTTTTAATTTCGAGAAATTAGTAAAAATTAAAGTTCAATTATTAAATAATAGATGGAACCACCTTAGCCTAAATTTAAATTATTAATTATTAATCTGACAGATGGTGGCACCGTAGCGTAATTAAAAATAATTATTAATTTGGCAGTTAATTCTAAAATAAACTGCTGGGGGAAGTTTGGCTAGATTAGGATTATTTGAATCGCATAAATCCCCTAGTTTAATGGATTTTGATTAAAAGAAGGATATGGGTACATCCAAGTTTAATGCAAAGAAAACTTGAAGGAGAATATTTTATCATGTATCCTCATTTAGTAGACGATAATGATAAATTTGTAAAATATTTTTGAATGGATTCAAATTGCTATATTAATTACACTTTGTATATATTTATGTAGATAAACTAGAGGGTAAATAATACTAATTAATTTTATAAACATATCTTTTTCAGAATTCCATATAAGTTTTCTGTCGTTCATAATATAATACTTTTTTAAACTTTTAAAAAAATAAAAGTACTGGAATGACTATTGATTGATAGAAAAAGCTATTCACACTATTGGTATAGGTCCAGACGACAAGTTCAGTCACACTCCAGTCAAATATTCTTTCCAGTCAACCTTGACTGGAACATAATTGGATTGAGACTTGACCATTATCCATAGTGTAAACAAGTTCGTTATAAACAATGCAGAAATATTTGACCAAAATGAGACCAGAGCAAGATCAAACCATGAGTGGCTCGACAGTATGGATCAGGTTTTAATCTGCAACCTGGATTATCAGCAGTCTACTATATTTTGTCAACAAAATTAAAAATTGATACAAAACAATGTTTATTTGTTATGATGTATTAAGAATTAAATAACAGTTTTATTTTTATGAGATGAGATAAAATAATTTAATAAAATCTTTTTAGGTATGATCTCATACTTCAGAACGGACTTCCAGATTGGCGACAACCTGTTTATTATTATAGAAGAGTTCGAAAGATGACTTTATGGGAATTATCATTATTTTTATTTGCATTGTTAACTTTTGGACAATATCTATTGGCTTGGTCCATATATTGGGAGAGAAAATATGAATTGGTAATTTATTTTTGAAAGCTATATTTAAGATTATAAACATTTTTCAATCTGTAATATAATTTTTCAAAATCTCTTTATAACTTGCAATTATAAATTTTTTACTTATAAATTCTCTATTGTTGTTCTTATAAACTTTACAAACCTTTAGTTATGACTAGCACTAAATGAGCAGTTATAAACATTACACAAAATTATATTTTATTGCAGAATCGTAAATCTATCTGCTTTATTAATAAAATCTTATAAATAACAAGCACTATTAGTGGGAGTTTTTTATTTATGTACATTTTCAATCTTTCTTATAGATCCTCTTGAATACAAGAATAATTGTATAGGTGCTTTAGAACAGTTGTTCCCAATCTTTTTTTGGCCATGTTCCACCTAAGCATCTCTAAAATCCTAATGCCCCTTATACCATATTTTTATTATTCAAAAAATAAACTCTTGTTCATTTGGAGGAAACCTAAAAGGCCATTAACTAGATCTAAATAAACTTCCAAAGAACATGGCTTCCATGAAAGAAAAATAAAAGAACCAAAGGACAGTTGAAGTACTGAGAAAGAAATCACTAAGAAATTGTTAAAAAAAAAAATAATAATAATGTGATGTGATTATATATTATCATAAATTGGAAAAACTAAAAAAAAATAATAATAATAATAATATGAAGTGATATGTATCAAGGCCCTTCAATAATAATAACTGTGTGCACACACTAAATACAGTCTTACCCCGTTAACATGCGGTAATCAGAGTCCATGGTTACTAAACTGCAGGTTAAATGAACCGCGAGTTTCAGTACTGTATTAATATAAATTGAGTGATAATATAAGTTCCAACATTGATGTGAATTTTCTGAGTGATTTCAGTTTGTCATGAAAGAAAAATAAAATAATACCTTTACACTTTGAAAACTTGTTTTATTAAAATACACAAAAACTTTACTTAATGATGATGATGTCTAGGAGTGATATAACAAGCAATTGCTTATTAAGGAAGCCATGGTAAAACTGCATGTTAAGCAGATTCACATGTTACTGAACTGCCTGTTAACGGGATCCGACTGTACTTTTTTACTTTCTTCTAAAATCACCAGACTTATCTTAATCAGAATGTACACAGCAGTCAGCTGGTGACTATGGAGAGGTAAGGAATAAAGGTTATCTAAACTTTTGCTTCCTTCTCACCATTCCTCTCTATTAGTGGACTTCTCCCCCTCCATTGTCACCAGCTGACTGCCATGTACATTCTGATTTTAATTTTAAAAATATGTACGTTACAATATGTATTTATATATTATATATGATGCTCCTAGAACGATAAGAAATGCAAAAAAATTCACTGTTAATGACTCATTCTTGAATTGTCCTCTGTGGGGCATGAACCCTACGTTGAGAACCACTGCTATAGAACATGTTAATTCAAAGATATTTAAAATACAAAAAATTAATTACTTATAAAAAAGTTCTTTTTTAAACATGAATTTTAACATGTTAAAATTTGCTGTTAAAAGTGTACAGATATGTTATATGTTGTATATAATTATATAATTAACTTGTAAGTATTTATTTTGAATATTTTTACTATGTAAGATATAAACAAGAAACATTGAAAATATACTCTAGTAACTAGTTTGAATTTTTGTAACCATAGAAATGTGTCACACAAAAACAAATTCATTTTAAATTATGCAATTTTTGAATTGTTTTTCTAGAATGTACATGTTATTTCATAAATAATGTTTACTTATAGTTCTAATCTTACTGAAGAGCATACAAAAGTATCAAAAACGTTATACAACAATAAAATATAAAAAGTGTATGTAAAGTGTGTATGATTGCTCATTTAGTGCTAGTTATAACTACAAATTGAAAATTTATAAAACAATTGTTTTGTAGTTTAAGTGATATTTATTTAATCTAAATTGTATTCCATTTTAATATTTTCAAAAATTCGATGAATTATTAGCTAAATTCGCTAATATTTTATTAGTAATAAGTAAATTTTTATATGAATATTTCATGCATAATCAGATATATAATAAAAATATCATTTATCTTGAATTAAGTTAAATATATTATTGTTCATACAGCTTGGATATTTAGACTCATCAGAAACTGGCGCCATCTGTTGCAGACTATAAATATTATAGATAACACACAGAAATACATTAGTCACGTACATAGGCAGCATCTTTCTTTAATATACAATTATAGACCCAATTTCCTTTTTTTAATGTTAATTTATTGATTTTCCGATCAACATGATATATACTCATAACTTGTAGTTTATAACGAGTACTTATGTAAATCTTGATTCCCTGAATACATACAGAATTTATAGCAATACAGAAAAGTTTACTGTATACATTATTCTCTTCTTAACTTTTCAAATATATGCTCAACATATTAGATACCCTTAATTATGAATTATATTAAGCAAAATCATAATATTCTACAGTATTGAATGCAGAAAATGGATATTTCTGTCACGAATGATGGACTAAACCTATCTGATAACTGACGACAGAATAAAAAATATATATATCGTACTATATATAACTTGGATTTACTGTACAGGATACAGTACTATACGTAAAACGTTCGCTATATCCTTAGATTTTCAAGATTAAATTGCATTAATTTCTCTTTCTGTTGCTTAAGATATGTGCAGAATATCGAAGAATGAGTTTGAACTTACCACGGAAAATTTGTAACTGCTCAATGGAATTTTAATGAACTAAAATACAGTGCTGTATATAATAGATCATGAACAAAACAAAGAAAATATTGATATCCGAATAAACGGAAGAAGGATTAGCTAACTGACTTCCTGCTGAAAATATAACAGTTTCAGTGCTTTGCAATCTGTTGTTATATTGATATTTTTGAGTATGTTAAATACATATTTTGCTAGTTTGAATAATAAAGATAATCGACCATATAGGAAAATTTAGCAGTTGGCGGAGAAATTTTAGTTTAGCTCTTCATTAGTTATGAATGTATAAAAATTTAGACGAAGTACGAGTGAGCGAACATTTATCATTTTGAAAGGCAATGATAAATAAGAAAAGTAAATAAGGGAAATATATATAATGGGGATTTTTGTTCATTTAGTTAATTAAAAAAGATAATTTAAATTGACGAAGACAAAATAATTTGCCAGAACCAAAACGTACATATGGTAGTGAGGTTGAACAGTTACTAGCAGTGTGTATAGTATTGCCAGGTACTTTTATATACAGTATATGTTTGTATGTATTTATTAAAATAATGTAGTATTGTTTATAGTTAGATAATAATAGTAAAACTTTAAAATTCATATATTCTATATAATAAAACTTATAGTAACATTTGAATGTCAAAAACAAGAGATGTGACATGGCTGTAGCCCATAGTACAGTTCAGTATTTATAAATTTTTATGATAAGTTTTCAGGAATTTCTCTTATCTTAGATGAGCAGTGATAAACACATTACGCATTATAAATCATTCTTACTAATTAAAACGTCAGGCGTAAAATATAATGAATGCATTATATTTTGCGCGTGATATTTTAATTATCATTTTTTTCCATGCAAAGTGATCGTTTCCTTTGAAAGGAAAACTCCCTTCATCATTGTACGTACTACACGTTATACATACCTGATGGTTTTAATACTTAAAAATAATTTATTTTTAAATATTTAAATATTACATTAAATTATGATTAAATTTACTTAAATATTATTAATTATATCACAATTTTTTTAAATAAATCGATAAAAATGTTTCGAATATTACTATTACTGTACTCTAGAATTATCATCCAAATGATGAACTCAAATATCTGATGATGTCATATTTGGAACTCCCTGAACTATTCCCGAATTTTTGCCCCGAAAATTAATAGTGTGGCAACTTTACATCTATCCGGTTAACAAAGGAATCCAGTAGTACTCGAATTCAAATAAAAATCTAAAGGATTAAATATGTATTTTTATCACGATATCAAAATGTCCGAATCTCTGGAGCGATTTTGATTCAGAGTTATTCTATATTAACCATGTGGCAGTAGGAAGTGGCTTTGCAAAGTTTGGTCCCAATAGATCAAAGAGTGTAGGACTATAAGAAATAGACACGCAGACCTTCACTTATATTATACAGGGTGAAGAAAAACGTCGTCGTAATATTTGGTGTACTGATAGAGGACCTCGAAACAAGTCGTAAATGTTTAATGAACATATGGTCTAAATGGCACCGTTTTCGAGTTATAACTCGAAAACGGTGTTCTAACTAGTTCAAGACCATTTTACAAAGCGTCACGACGCGTCGCGTTGCCACTAAGTGTCGCATTGCGTCGCTCGCAGTCTTACTAATCTGGAAGTCAGTAAAGGCGGATTCCCACTTGGGGTGAAGTCTACAGCAAACGCAGAAAGGAGCTCGTTTCTATAGCAACGGAACTTGACCTTGCGTCCACTTGTTAGAAACGTAGACGTTGCTAGCTCCCAACGTCTGGGCTTCTATACAGCGACTAGCTGCAGACACTACCAATCAGAGAAGTGCTTAGTATTAAACGAATTATAGAATGGCGGTGATTGGTGATTGACGTATTCTTATTCTTACGTACTATTGGCTGATGCCGTCAGTTGTTTACTGCAAACGTTTAATTGAATCATTGAATGGGAACGAATACCGGGCATATCGGCGTTTGTGACGCATCAGCCCACGGTAGCGCAGCTCAAGTGGGAATCCGCCTTAAGAAAGCGACGCAATGCGACACGGAACGAATACCGGGCATATTGACGTTTGTGACGCATCAGCCCGCGGTAGCGCAGTTCAAGTGGGAATCCGCCTTAAGAAAGCGACGCAATGCGACGCATCTTGATAACTGGACGCGTGACACTTTGTATACTCGATGGAGATTGGCTAACTTTAAAGGGTTATAACTCGAAAGCGGTGCGATTTAGACCATATGTTCATTAAACATTTTCGACTTGTTTCGAGGTCCCCTATCAGCACACAAAATATTACGACGACGTTTTTTTTCACCCTGTATAAATATTAAATTATATACATTTAATTATATTTACTGTAAGTTGTTGTTCTCTATAACAGTAAAGTTATAGAGAACAGTAAAGATGGCCGCGTGGTAAAGCTGTGGCTTGCCACCCTTGAGGATCCGGTTTCAAATCCGGGTCCCACACCTCCAGTTTTTCAAGAGGGGTCCGTTGAATCCCATCCTTCAACCATCTGGTTGACCCCATCATGGGTATTGGCCAGCCTATGATGGGTTCTATAAGTGGCCGCCGCCAGGTACAGAATATCTCATGAGGATATGGCGGCTTATTCTAACCTAACCTATAACAGTAAATATTAAATGAATGCTCTCTATATTAAATGCTGTTCTCTATATTAATACAACCAAAACAAACAATCTTAATTAACTTACCTTGATGCACAAGATTTTTTGTAAGAATCTTTAAGGGATAAAATTCACGATATATCAGATCATAATATGTTCTTCCAGAGAATATAATAAGTAGACGAGCGATCTGAATTGTTATTAAACTGGTTTAAATCTGAAAAATATTGTGTAAAATATCATTGACTAATCTTGATTATTTATTTATAAATTTGTTTTCTATACAAAAATAATTACTTTTATAATTATGTTTAATTAACATTAACGAAATAGTAATACTGTAATTATCATCATCGAAAAAAAAATTGATTTGTCAACATACAAGTCAAAATTTATTTAATGATACACGCTGAGTCATCTAAATAAGTAAATTATAGAATTTAATGAATTTTGTTGATAAATGATCATCGTTGTCGCTAATCTAACTATTGTTCTTGACATAAACAAAATCATATTCAGCTCGAGTGATTTTTATATTCAACACTTTTCACCACTGATGTGGATCTAAAATGGTGTAACATTGTTTGGAACCCATTGGTGGGTACTAAATAATGTTAGTATACTAACCTTGGATGCTAAAGCGTCTGTTTTTAGTGGTTTTTAAATTCAACCCTTGCGCATCAAGATGGCTGAATATTTGGATGTTATTTTGTCTTCTGCTGCTAGACGACTTTTTAATACCAACGTAGGAAATAATATCTCATTATTTTTTCAAATGTAAAAAAATATCTGCTGGGGAATTATCAACAAACAGAGGAAAAACTGATCCTCCAATCTTTAGATTTATTTTTCGCATGGAAGCAGCCATTTTAAAAAATGATGTCAGAGTCTGTATCCACTAGCATCAACCGAACAAATACTATGGGTGCGTTTCAAACCTCAACAGATTAATCAGTGATAAAAAATCTCAGCAAACCGTTCCAAAGCTTAACAAGCCAATAAGTGTTGAGCTCATGAAACTGTCATCACAAGAATCGGAGGAAAAATGGTGAGTGATTTGACACCGGTTTACACTGTTTATCCAACGTTGCGAAAGTAGTTCTTGCTAGATGATAAGATTTTAAAAGTTAGAGAGTGTAATTTAGCATCGGTTTACACCGTTTTCTAACTTCGCAGAAAAAGTAGTTCGTGCTAGGTGATAAGATTTTAAAAGTTAGAGAGTGTTATAAATCATTATCATCGTTGTTGTTTAGTGGCAAATAAATTTTAATGCTTTCTAAGGCCTAAACATTTTTACACAAAATATTCATTTTAATTAACAAATATAGACATTATTGTTATTCCGCATCAAAAACTATCTCGATCTCTATGGCCGATGTGCATCTATTTGAGTGAATTATTTACATTAGTTTATCTCCTGCCATAGTGCTAAGAGTTTGTTATACTTTAGATTTTGACCTTTGGAGACATTTTCTTTTTTTTTTTCCTTCAGTTTTTATGCCACTTTCTCATCAAAGATTATTAAATAGCATTGCAGAAATCCCTGTATGTTTATGCTGCCCAACAACTGGCAGTTACTAAGCAGCAGAACTTTTTATAATGCCTATCATGGGCCATTCACATTTCTGATAAGTCAGCTGGATGATTAACAAACAGGATATAATATAAGTCAGGCCTAAACTTTCTTGAAAAATCTGAAGTTTGGGGACAGGAATTGAACCCAGATCCAAGGTGATAGATAAGTGACTATTTTACCACATAGCCAAATTGAAGGATGGAGATTGAAGGCTGGACTCAAATCTCATTAAAAGTATATGGAGGTATGGGATCTGGAATTGAGCCTGGGTATCTTATTTGGTAAATAACACATTTATTAGCTGTCTGCAGAAATGAAAGTTTTCATAACATTTCCATGCTGGCAGCTAATTTCTTCATTAGTTTTTTCTCTAAGAAAATTTTGTTGTTTACAAGGGGAGTGCCAAACATGGCCCCCTCCGATTTTGCTGATTTTTATATATATTGTAGTACTACCCTCCCACAAACCCATGGTAAAGTAATATGAAGCAACTCTCAAGCATTCTCGAAAAAAGGGGTTTAAAGTTTTCTATGTTGTTTATATACTGATTGATATTAACATTTAACAAGTGCTGTCGTAGCACGATGTGTTCACTGTTCGATTAACGCAAGGTTGTGTCAGAAGGTTGTGGTTTCGACTCTTGTCTTTTTAAGAAATTTTTTTTAATTATTGAAACTGAAGTGGATTATTGTACTTTGTGATTATTTAACTTTTTTGTTATGCCTTTTAAAATTTCTATCACGAATATTAATTACACATAAAGAAGCATAATTAATAAATAAACATTTTTACACAAAATATTCATTTTAATTAACAAATATAGACATTATTATTATTCCGCATCAAAAACTATCTCGATCTCTATGGCCGATGTGCATCTATTTGAGTGATACCATGGGTGATACTCATCATAAAAGCATTCAAAATAGAATATTGTTTTACAATGTGCACATTTATTAATGAAAATTTGTTGCTCTTCCACTAATTAAATGCCTCTGTATTTAAATCAATGATTCTATATTCATGATTCGTGTCAAAGTTGATTGAAGACAAACCTTTATTTTTAAATGTCAATAAAATATGTTTCTCTACTTCAATAAAAAAAACACTATGCTTGTAGAAATATAGGTTTATATTTTTACCTATTGGCTTTTTTTGTAACAAGTTTTATTGTAGCGGTCATTTTCCCATGGTCTGAAATGTATACCCTCCAAATTTGGAGACATTACATCCACGGATTGTCCTCCAGACCATCCCAAATAGGGATACTTTAATTTGAATCATCTTGTACATGCAGTGCAATAAAGTAGTTCTTCTCTTAATATGAAAAATTGCTGGTTCAAATCATTTTGTGTTAACTGTTTTACACTATGTATTAACTTAAGTTAATATATATGCTGATAAAAGTAATTTATACAATGTTTGCTAGAAATCCACAATCTTTTTTCCATTCAAACACAATGAAGTGCTCTCTAGATTTGCAATGCATTTTCTGCTGAATCATTTCAGTTTACCACATACAGTATTATAAATTATGATTTTAAATCATAATTGACATTTATAAAAAATTTTTTATTTTTGTTTTAAACATATTACAGTACTGTATGAAAAAAATATATTTTCCCAAACAGAAAATCCATATTTTCCTGGATATGTTTAAAACATGCAATGTATGTGCACATTTATAAAAAATTTTTTATTTTTGTTTTAAACATATTACAGTACTGTATGAAAAAATATATTTTCCCAAACATAGAAAATCCATATTTTCCTGGATATGTTTAAAACATGCAATGTATGTTCATCATAAAAATTCTGTTGCTTATATAGCATGTAACAGTTTTTACTTTTTAAAATAGATTGCTGCATCATCATAAGCTTAGAGGTTAAGGTTATATTTAATTTATACAGGGATTCTCAGAGCAAATTCTGTGATCTGGCATTTTCTTTGCTTCAAAACTTGTCAGGTTTCTGTGGTTCAGTCAGGTCGGGATTAAAAAATTTCAAGCTAATGGATTGATCAGAATTGTAACAGATTTTGGGAACTTGTTATTTATGACAATACTACAAAGAGTTTTGTGTTTTCTGAATACTAGACATACCTACTCATATAAATAAGCAGAAATAGTGTGAGAAAAGTTTAACTTTGCCTCTGTCCCTATTTTTATTTTATTATGCACACTATTATTTATTTATCATTATTTTCCTATTATTCTAACGTATTATATTTTAGTTTAAAAGTTAACTTACTTCCCACGGTCTCCGTCTCCGTCATTAGCAATTATGTGATACGGGATCGGAACCCGTCTCCTGGAAGAGCTATCCTGGTTAATGACATCATCTTATCTACATAATATTACCACTGATCCGTATCAAAGTATTGTTCGGTAGATAAATTAATTGTAAAGAGGATGACATGAATGAATTACTCTGTAAGCTAACAACTTTAAAACTTGTTACGTCTAAGTATGCAAATGAGCAAAGTGCAGGACTGTACGTCACTCGAGTATAAAAGTTGACACATCCGACCAGCCAATTGACGTGTTGTATCAACGTAAGGTTGGTTAAGTGATATTGGAGTTCTTGTAGAGAATCAACTATTGTTTGAAGTTTGTATCGGAGGTGGAGGTATTAGAAGTTAAGTAGTATTTAAGGTTTATTTCTTGTGACTAATTGGATTTTTGGATAGTTGAATTGAGTTAAACAAGTTTTGTTGGATACTTGTTCATTGCTTTATTATAGTTCCAATAAAGCATTTGCTTACACTTTTGTAAGTGTTTTGAATTTAATAAATTTATAGTTTTATTATTATTTAACTTGTTTGAGAATTTATTCCAATTAGTATTTAAGTTTCTAACACTTTTTGTCCGTCTAATTCTAACACTCGTTTGTTACTCGTAGTTGTA